>JAPMUY010010971.1:35000-127926 GCA_026901105.3 Galaxias olidus | reverse complement strand
CAAAGTGTGACTATTTGAAAATGTATTCCACCACCAAAGAAGTATAGAATACATGGTGTATAGTCAAAAATGTAAAGTGTAGCAAATATAACCTACTATAAATACTATTAAAGCAACAATATTTTCTACACAACTTGAAAGTACCCAATTTCAGTACAAATGTAATCTTCGACACAACAATGATAGCACAGCAATAACAGGCTTATCATAAGAACTATATTTAACAAGCTACAAAGGCAGAAGGCAATACAAACAGTCATGCTATTTACCTGGAAGATATATAAATAAAGATTTTACTGGATTTTTACTGGGATCCAAGCATAAATTTGGGATCACCACCACTCTTTCAAAATCACTTTTTTTTTCATTCAGAATCAAGGAGACACATTTCAAAGCTCTGAAGAATTTGATTGAAAAGAAAACGGTTGATGGTGCCGTTGGAGGTGAAGGGGGAGGAGAGAATAAAGAGAGACAAGCCACCAACTTTCTTGGAGGAGTTGCAATCTGAATAGGGTGGAGCAGATGGACGGCCAGCAATCAGACAGCTGCCGTAATCAATTCAGCCTGAGAGTTTGTCATGAATCAAGATCCGAGGAGGGGGGAGAGCGACAGAGTGGGATGGAGGCCGGGAGGGATGGAGGCAGGGAGGGAAGGGAACATTGCTGTGTCTGAAATCATGTTACACTTGAAGCCTTTTACAGAGCATGCTGGATAAAACTCTATATATAACTTTGCTGTTGCTAAGTGCCAAACCTTAGCACTGAACCTTGCACTAACCAACTTTTAGATCAGATATATTTATTTCGAACATGTATAAAACGAGAAAATCCACACGTATAAAAACCAAAACACTAATAAAATTTACGTTGAGCAAACAATGAATTTTCCTTGAACAACACAAATAAATTTCACATGTTCAAAATGGAGCAGAAAGAAGTAAAATACTTGTCTTGTCCTGTCCTTTCCCATAGCAACCGATCCATGGGAAACCGATCCATGGTAAACCATACTAATCTGATCCATGGTAATCTGTCGAAAGTTAATTTGTTGTTGCTATTGTATTCTTCTTTGAATTGTGGAATTGCCTGTCGCTGAATCACTTGCACTGTATCAACGTTTTGCATTTTTACTTCCTCAATAGAATGCTCTCGACAATTCTCTGAGACAATGTGGAAACCAGTATATTATCCTGGTATTTCAAGGGTATCAATTTTTCAACTATATCACATACTGAAAAAAACAAAACAAAAAAAAAACACCGCAGCATACAGAAACAGCCTACTAGATAGAACTTTCAAATACTGTACTGCAGTTTACTCCACCCAGTTCCCAAATGGCCAATACTTTTCTACAATCACAACTTCTTAATAGTCTTCCCACAACTTCTTATCAGTCTCCCCTGCTATACCCTGTGGACGGTTTCTGAGAAAGGCTTGCATTCTTAAGCACTGACACTTTTTTTAAAGCAGGTTTTTCTGCAACGATAGTTAACGGTAAACATTCTGTGCTTGGCAGTACAACAAACTGGTCAAATGTTAATGGAAGTAAATCCTCTTTCCATATCTTGGACAGGTCTAGGACAGTGTTCACAAAAGCAAACATGCCTACTCATAACATTTGGAAAATATTGATAGTAAAAGAAGCCTGAAGCCTCTGCAAATATTTTCTGTTTGGCAGCCCACTTCCGTTAATAACATTAGCTAGGTAAACACACTTGAAAAGATATTCTTCAGGGAGGGTTTTACCTCGGAAAACAATCACTCGCTTCTTCCATGAACAAACAAAAACAATCCCTTATCTCATCACACTTTGTGTCAGCAATACTGTAATTGAGGGACTGGTCTCTACTGACTTCAAACTAGGAGCAGCTCGCCAAGCCAATAAGCACAGCAACGGTGCTCGTATCAAACCTGCCATTTACTTTTCACGCAGCCGTTACTTTAATTGGTAATCTCATCCGAGTGAAGTGAAGTGATGGCTAAAGTGTGATATTTGTCAGAGCCTCTATTGTTTTTTTTTTGCTCTTTCCAAGTGTGCTCTCTGTCTCACCCCCAGACTATTTATGCCTTTAATGAACGAGATAAAGCTCTCTTGTGCCGCTGGACTTTTATATACTGTAACAGTGGCATTGTTGGACGGCAAATCAAGACCAGTGCACTGTCAGCCTACAATCTAGGAAGGATTCTACAGGCCTTTCCACAGATGCACTTCTCTGGGATCGGTCCTGGAAAGGGAATACGAAAGGTCTTCCATTCGCAGTGATCTTGTCAAAGTTCAGACCACAAAGCAGTTGGCTGGCTTTGATGACCATTTTACACGCTGGGGTCTGGGGGTTTCTAAGCCACCTCTGCCCCGGCAAAAAAGAATTAACCGACCGACAAAACAATTCCATTACTCTGATTAATTGATTTCAAATGCTTTCATGGAATTGGCTGGAGGGGTAAATGGTGCCTCCCAGACAAAAAAAGCACTCAGGTGATTGGACTCCAGGCTTTGACTCAGATATTGGGCCTCGTTGACAGCAATGGCCATCAATCTTCACCGGGGACATGAGTCAGGTTCACATCCTCATGTATCATTTGGAGACGGTTTTGTCGTGCACTTGAAAACTCACGGCCCACTTTCCATTTTTTTTTTTTAACTGCGTGTAATTACGCGGCGAGCTTTGGAGAAAGTTCTACTGATCGTTTCGACGCTTTGGTTTTAGATGTACACGACTGATTCCTGCTTCTGAGTAACTTTTAATCAGGCAATCGTGTGGGTAAAAAAAAAAAAAATCAATGTTAAGGTTGTGGAGAAAGGAAGATGACAAGGACATCTTTGAGGAACTCGTTAAGTCCGGTCCTGGACCTATTGAAAAAAGCCCACAGTTCTCATTACAATAGATCATGTCGGCCCACCTGTGGAGCCGGAACCAAATGTGAGCCATAAAAAACTGAAGGATGACAGGGGAGAGAACAAGAGGCTTTCGGCGTCGAGGGGGAGATAAAGAAAGAAAGGGTGTGAAGTCAGGACAGATAGAAAGAGGGTGGAAGAGAGTGAGTCAGATCGGGGAGGGGAGGAGGAGAGAACAAACAGGAAGACTAATGTCTTGGGTGACTGTGTTTTATTGATGATATTCAGAGCATGGCTGTGCATTAATCACACCACCGCCATTGTCCTGGCTCGGCTCTTTCCATTTGAGGTGGCAGATGAGGGGGACGCGGGGACGCTGGGTGTCAGTCGGAGACGGGCAAGAGGGGATGAATGACCCGGCGTTCGGCCAGGCTCTGGCAGATGGAAAATAATGACTCGCTAAGAAAGAGGGATGGCGCGAGGGAGGCAAACGAGGAGAGATGAGTCGAAGTCACCTGCCTCGCCGCTCCTGTTCTCCGGCCTCCACCCGCTCCCCCACACATCTTCTCCCTCCAGCTAATGATTATGGAGTCTGCCAACTCAACGATACACAGGAGATTCCATTAACACCTTGGGCTGCAGTGCCACAGCCTGCCTGGTTGGCTGGCCCCCCGGGGGGGGACTGCCGGCTGGCAGGGACCCGCAGACGAGGCACCGGAGACTGGATGAGATAGCGGGGAAGCGGGGCCCACCCTGGGGAAACATCCGGCAGGCAAACACATGCTGGCCCGCCACAAGGAGGATACTGGGCCACAGCCACGGGAGACTCCTTTCTGCCGCCCCACACACTCTGACGTTATGACTGTCGGAGAGTGTGGAGAGTCATTATGCACGGACATGGCTCATTATGGGATGGCGACGATTCATTCTGTCTAAACCAACTATCATTAACGTTCGGGTCCTGCGGGAGAGGGGAGGACCAAGAATAAAGCTGGAGAAGAGCAATGGAGTCTAGTTTGTCATGGTAAACAATCTAAGCTACTAGGCTACTTGTCTTGCGGTGGATCACTAAACTAGGTATCTTATGTGTGAATGGTTGTGGGTAGGCTGTCTACTAGCCCTGTCTAGGTTGTCTGTTTGAGGTTAGTAAGGCTATTTAATGCATGTATTGCAGATTGGGCTAGCTCTCTGATGAGCAAGCTATAGAGCTAATCTTACGCTAAGTGATCAGCCTAGGCGATCAGGTAAGTTGGTTACACATCCGGTAAGCTGTCCAGTATATGCATGCATTAGACCAGATCAGATGGTGTTATTTCCGAATAATGTTGACATAGTGTCATAGAAAATATATGCAATTGTTTTCTGGAACCATCTTGCTACTGGAATTGTTCCAACAGTCATTTTGCTGTACCGAGACATCCTTCTGTGGCTGTAAGCCAAAACTCTGTGGTGTGCATTTGAGTATGCCATGAAGTGTTGACGTCTTACACCACTTGTGTTGCTTGCGAGACGTCTGCTCAATTCATAATACAAGTCGAACTCTGTCTAGACAAGGCTTGTGGAGATTTTCTTCACAGAACAACTGTATTTGATTGACTCCTCTCTTTCACTGTACTTTGACTTCAGAGTGAACCACATACATTAGCCTTCGACATATAGTGTGCCTGCCCCTTTGATGTTCTTATCGCTGCTGTCAGGGACGATTTGCCCCCCCAAAAAGAAAACATGGGCTTTAGCAACACAAGAGCTGGTGTGCTGTCAGTCAGGTGAAGGCCAACATGTCAGCGGTTATGTAGAGGATCAAAAGAGTTTCACGGATGAAATAGCTCCACCTCAGGGAATTGAGAAGATGGATTTACTATTCAAACAACAAGCTTCCGACACTTGTAAAGATACAAGATACGAAAAAAGCCATTGCTTGATGGCCAGATCTTGACAGTCTGTCTGCGCTCAGCTGAAGTGTCCATAAGGTTATGCAGTTTTCGGAGCCTCTTTGATCTTTTTTTCCATGCTGGAGCGGCGTCTTCCCTTTCCTCTCCTGTATACATGCATCATTATTCGAAAAACCCGATACTTGTTGATTCATCCTCTAAACTGTCAAAAAAATTGTCCTTGGGTAACAATAAACATTTTATGATGTAAACAGTAACATTACGGCTAACCAAGTAACCCAAGCAGGAGCAGTAACAGGTGCGATCTGGTTTTATTCCTTGCACAGCTGTTTTAATATCCAAGCTGGTTCAATTCAAAGAGGATCTGGGTATTGATTTACACTCTGTTCTAATCTGAATTTAATACAGTGGTAAAGTTTTAAACACAGCTAGTCGAGACGGCTCATTGGCATGCCGGTGAAGACTGAAAGGCCTGAGAATGATATCCCATCACCTAGCTGAAGAGGGGCTATCAACCATGCACAATGTCTCCCCTAAGAATATCGATTGGTGGCCCAAGGCCCAAACCAGCTTGGATTTACTGTCCGGCACACAGCTTTGGCCTCGTAACAGAGCAAGCACATTTCTCCCCCCCTCCTCTCTTTTATATTTTTCTCTACTGAACTTAACTGTTGATAAGCTCGGTCTGGTCATACAATGTGCAGATGAATACCGTGTCCATCCCAGCTGTGACTGTGTTCCGTTTATTCAACTATAACCGCTTCGCACAAAGGGCCAAATAGCAAAGTGTCTCCGAAAAGTTTTTTTTTATTATTATTTTTTTTGGCTGGCTGCGACTGGAATGCCAGGACAGGAGTTATGGGACTTATTAGAGAGTTTTATGAGACGCCATTGATAGTAGACCAACTGCTCTTCCCGCCACGCGCCCGTATGACTTTGCACTAGACCGTAGTAACTCCGAGGCGTTAAAGTGATCTACGCATTCTGTCCCCATCTCCTTTGTAAACAAAAAAAGGTAAATGATAAAAGAAGGTAGTTGTAAAAGGTGGAATGAAGCCACGAGAACCTCCGATCCGCTCCCTGGCTAAATGGAAGGCTCTCGGCGGCGGTGAATGGCGGACTCCAAAACTTTTATCTCGCAACCTGCAGGTCATCCATCCCGTTTTAATGGTTATGCAACGAATAAACTATTCGAAGTGCGTCGTGTTTATACGAGGTGTTAAATCTAATGGCGGGAACATGGCCCCTCCACGTCCCTCCCCCCCACCCCCCCTCCCCCCGAGAGGCATAGAGGGGTATATTCCCATTCGGAAGCTGTGATAGAGGCTCCCACCCGACACTCTGCAGCACTTACCTCCTGCATATAATATGCATTTCTAATCAGCGTACACCTAGACCTACCTCTCACCGTGATCAGAGAGGACGACCACCAGGGAGGCACGGCAGACGAGGAGAGAACGAGAGCCGTGTCTGGATGAGTCACGTTGCTTTTCCCCTCGGCGGAGACGTATCACTCAGCTCTCCGAGGAGGAGGAGGAGGAGACGCACGGGCAAACGGGCGCAATCACAGAAAGCGTGCACACGCACGCACGCGGACGTGCAAAACAGAGCAAGGGGTGCGTTCTCATGGAAACGCGCGCGCGCCCGAAGCACTTTCACGTCTCCGTTCCTATCCTCCTGAGATGGTCTAATCTGCGGAGCGGCTTGCGGTCCTTTCCATGCCTCACGGTAGATGTTTGCACACCTGGCCTACATCCATCTCTGCCCCGGCGCCGGCACTTTCGTGAGCGGTGAACACGGGAGCGGAGAGAGAGAGAGCGATTGCCATCGCCGTCCTCGGCAGCCACCCGGGCCATTCTCCGCACAGCGTGGAGGGGAGCGCGGGAGGCGTGTGTGTGTGTGTGTGTGTGTGTGTGTGTGTGCGTGCGCGCGTGCATGTGCCAGCGTGCACTCTATATGTGGATGTGTGTGTGTGTCCCACGCATGTCTCTGCACGGGGGGCTAACAGTAAATTTGCTGCCTCCTCGGGCCAGCAGCCAAGCCGACGGAGCGGCCCGTCTCTGACAGCTCCATAAATTAAGCCCACAGTGGGAGAGGCCAAAACAGCCGTTTAATATTCCCCATGACCCCGCCGCGCCGTCCCGGCCTCACAGAACAGGGACAGGCTGGATGTAATTGCCTGCCGATGTGTTAGGGGCCGTGGACACGTTTGTGTGCTTGGGCCTTTGTGTGTTTATGTGTGTGTGTGTGTGTATGTGTGCGTGTGTCAGAGAGATGTATATAGACTGTAACGGAGTTGAAGAGCTATCTGAAGCCCGGGCTCTTGTTGTCGAGGACAATAATGCAGTCGTTTCATTTAGTTGCGGCACGACACCTATGAGACGCACTGAGTTCAGGGGTCAAGCTGAGAATTAACACCCACGGTATACACATCTTTATGTCTTAACTTATGTCGCTCCGATTCTGTCTTCAGTGTGTTTGTGTGTGTGTGTGTGTGTGTCGGAGGGGGGTGGGTGGGTGGGGGGGGGGGGGGTGCTAAGCAGGTGGCTTATGGTAAGTAATGCTATCTCTGTGTCTAATTAAGAAATAATATAGGGGCATAAGGCCACGCGTCAAAACGTGACAAGCCAAATGAGAGGAGCGCCGTGCGCTGAATGGCATTACCTCGTGATGAAACACACGATTGCAATGATGAACTACTTCAACACCTCTCACTTGGTCGTCTGGTGGTGGAAGTCGAACTCGTAATACGCGAGTGCTGCCTTGAGACACCAGTCTCTCACTGACAGACAGAGAGAGAGAGAGGGAGAGAAAGAGAGAGAGGGGGGGAGGTTCGGCTGCAGAACAAATTGATATCGTCGGGAGTTCTGTGGGCTGATTTGGGTTGCGAGACCGCACCTCTCTCTCCGTCTCTGTCCCGTTCACACAGCCCAAAGGGCACAGGGTCACCTCCCCTGGGCTGCAGAGGACTCACGTCCAGATCCAGGCTAGGTAAAGAGCCGTGCAATATGCATTCTCACACCCCACCACCGAGACTGGCTTTGGGTATGCCCACCGACACACTGATTTGGCCCCGTGGAGAATTGGGCCTCTGCCACAAGAGGGGACTGTTATCCTCGAGAGAGGTGAGCGTGTGTGTGTGTGTGTGTGTGTGTGTGTGTGTGTGTGTGTGTGTGTGTGTGTGTGAGTGATGAAGAGCAAGAATAAGGGAATGTGTGTGTGTGTGTGTTTTTTTTTGGGTGGTTGTGTTTGTAAAACATAGCGCCCGTTTGGCAAATGATACCAGCCACCAAACAAGTGCCTCTCTGCCTCTCTCCACACTGGAAGAAGTGTGGGGTACAATGTGCTACAGTTTGTCAGACCTCTATAATAAATATATTTGCCTGACATCTCATCCAGCATGGACAATGAAAACTGCGGCGAAGAGTGGAATGGCAAGCCGTTATGTGTCTGTCTGTGTGGGTGTGTTAGTTTGTGTGCGCGTGTGTAAATTGTACGCGTTGTTTTTTTTTTTTATTCTCCTCTGGCAGGGCCACAACAGCAGGCCTCATCAGAAGGCTGAATTTCTGACGGTGTAATGGGGTCACAATATATGCGGAGGACAGGGGCTCCATTTCAGGGGGTGAGAGATGGGAATGTAGGAGGCGGCAGCTGGCGCAGGCCGCGGAAGGGCCAGGATAATGAATTCTCGCTCCACCAGTCGGCTTCACATTTCTCCTTCGCAAGATCCACTTGGACATTAAAAGGTGTCATAGGCCCAGCGCTGTGCCACCGTGGAGCTAACCAGAATGTTAAAGCAATTGCTCCACAACAGTAAAGAAGGCGGAAAAGAGAAGAGAAAAAAGTAGACAGGGAAGAGGTGAGGCAAGAGCTAGAGAAGAAAGTAGAGCGGGTGAGAGAGAAAGAGAGAGGGGGGGGGGGGGGAGAGAGAGAAAGAAGACAGCTAGCATGCCAGAATAAGCCGAAAGTACCATGGCTGGGGCAAACACAGCAGATTGTGATTCGTCCAATTATGGTAGTTTTGCGGACAGGGAGTGACAGGATGGCACTCCACTCGGTAGTGTGTCGTAGGACGCCGCGTTCGGGATCCGTCCCGAGGAAAAAGGACGGAGCGTCAAGAGTCTGGGAGCGCCCGGGACGCTCGCCCCGGGGGCTGCAGTCCACGGTTTGACGAGTCGGACTGCTGCTCCCGACATTGTTGGCTGGCGTTCCCCTCGGCACGACCCAGCAGTCTCCCGGAGTGGCTGAGACAGGGGGGGGGGGGAAGCGTGCGCGATCATTACCTGAGGGGAAAGCTGCTCGCACTATTCCCACTGCTATTCCCACTGCTTCAGCACAAAAAAAAAAAAAGTGACACGTCGCTCCATGTGTACACTGCAGTTAAAGTGAGCCGGTGCGCCTCGCCAGGAGCGTGGTGAGCATCACCCGACGTGGTGACAACCGCGGCGGTTGAACCGGTATGCATTAATAATGGCACACTAGCTAGGTTAACCCCCGCAAACAAATTGGGTCTGAAAGAAAATACACGGCGCCGAGGCACGGTGTTTAATTAGAGCGTTTGTCAAACAATGGAAACGTAACATCCCCCCCGCCCCCCGGCGCCTACCAGGTTGTGTTGCACGGAACCAAGTACGGGGGGAAGCTCGTGCGCCGTCATTTCACCACCACCTTAATGAACCTCCACCCCCTCGGGAGGTCACGCCAGGGTAGATAGCTAGCGTCGGTAACGCAGGAGGATGTATGGGTTGCATGGGCATGTGTTTACACACGATAAGCAGGGGTTAGATAGATGGGGCGTACACAGGAAAAGCATCTTTAAGACTGCTCCACATCGTTAGCCTGCCTGCCGCTGGGGCCTCCTTGCTAGGCTGTGCATGGATGGAGCTCTGCATTATTTAGGGACACGCTGTGAGGCGCACACACACACACACACACACGCGCGCACGCATGCACACACACACCAGTGGAGGAGCGCAGCCTTTGTACAGAGTAGATACATCACATGGCCATCAGCACCACTACTAGGGGGTGTGAAGGCAGAGGAGGGCTGAATCACCTATTCGAAGTGCAGTCGGCTCGACCCAATCAACCGAGGCTTCTGAGCGCGCAGCGGGGCTCGTCTGGCCGCCAGCGCGTCACCAGCAGGCCCGGGTGGCGATGTTTGTGGCCCTGGCATGAGAGTGCCTCCGCTCTGACAGAGGGAATTAAGTTGAGATGACAGACGAAAGGCCCAATGGTTCCAGAACGGAAAGTGCTGTTAATGAAAGTCTCTCGTTTCTGATAATGGAGGTTCCTCAGCCAGCGCGGTCGCGCCGAGGACCACAATGAATATTTAACACGTTGCTCCGCCGCCACCTGTCTCATTCAGCATACTAACACCGGGGATGGAACTTCGTCGCAGCTCCTAACTTTGTAGAAGAGAGCAGTGTTTTGTAACGCATAACAGTGTGCAACTGCAATAGCGTGTGAATCCTTATTGCACTGGCCCGAATGAGTACTCATGGAATAGTGGACTGGTCTATAAGGTAGATTAGGCAGCCACTTGCCACGCGAGCCGCAATTGGTTAGATGACAGCTTTATTAACATATGCAGAGAAGCAAGCTCCTTGATTAGCAGCTAATAGGTTATGCTGAGAAGGGCTCATTTGAATACTCGTCCTTCCAGGTCGACTACTCTGTCCTTTCTCATAGGTACGGAACTTGTGAAACTGTCAGCAACTGCTATTCTTGTGCTCTCAAAATGTGCTGTTTCTACTGTGTTGACTGGCAAATTCAGTGAGTGGGCGGCTAGCCTGTACGTGATTGTGGTGCTAGCGAACGCTAAATGAGCAAGAGGGAGCGAGACCGTTTATGAAACCATGTTTACCTCTCTTTTAAACTTTGCTTGTCCAGGGCTGTCTCCTAGGAGATGTCTGTTCCACGCGCCTAATAACAACGCATGCAGAAATCTTCAATACCTGTTCAAAAAGCAGACTCACAGTTAAAGCGGGGGGGGGGGGGGGGGGGGGGGGGGGGGACAACTCAAACATCCCAACAGATAATACATCACTGGAGCCTGTGTTATTGTTAACATTTTCTGGGTTAAGTTGTTGCTATACCATTTGCGGGGGTAAACCTTTGATTACTTTCCTGGATATGATAACAAAATCTCATTACAAATTGTCAGTCAAACCGTTCCCACAAGCCACCCAACACATCGCTGCTAGACTAAACCCAAAATCCGTTCGCCTTCATTAATGTCTAAATTTGTGTGGCATGCGATGAGCAAAGAGGATGGCGGTGGAAAACACCAGCTTTGCCACGCCTTACCACCCGCCCGCCTCGGGGGGTTCCCTGCGGCACGGAGCTGCCTCTGCAGCCGGCTTCCTTTGTGCCGTGCGTAACTCCGCTCCTTCTTTTGAATAGCTTCCCCTCTGATATCGCCCCAGCGACCAAAAAATCGAGTCCAGGAAAACTTCAGGCAACTTCCCCTCTCATCCTCGATGCGGCGTTTGGCAGGAGGGACGCATACGAATGAGCGGGGAGCAGCGTGCGGAGTCCAACTGCGGAGCCAGGTTTGAGAAATGAGCTGGCATTTGCAGATAGGCAGCAGCAGCGGACTGAAGGAGTCCCTCCTAGGGGGTTTCTAGAGACTGTGCCTGGCTTTTCTTCGGGGTGGGGGGTAAATTATGCTGCGCGGTAAAGCAGGGAGAGCGTCGGGGCGCTGGGGACGAATGCAGAGGGCAAACGAGTGAGTCCGGACCCTCTGCTGAGCGAGATATTGACGTGAGTTAAGAAGTCTATGCTTGGGTTTGTCGTCATACATTTTGGTTAAGCGCTACCCTTGGCTTTACTATTGACCTACATGGAGTGCTACATTTATACATTCATCCCTGCCTGAATTTCTCGCAGTTCTATTGAAAATGAAAACTGTGTGGCTGATTCTGATGGTTCTATCCATTGGGAAGAGGTTATTATTTATGTAATTCTCACTCTTAAATAGGTAAACTTAATTAAGCCACCCATAAGTAAGCCAACATTTGAATGTCAACAAAAGTGACATTATTTAATTATTTAGACTTTTGAGCGCAGATGTTGCTCAGAGGAAATTCTGTAGAATTTCTTCAGGGGTCTTTTAGGACAACAGAGTGTGTTGTTCTGCTTGGAAAAAATAACCGCCATTTCTAATTAAATTGGCTCCCCACAGATGGTTAAACAGAAAATGCTCCAAATGGCTGTCATTAGAGACCAATGTCAGAGCACGCAGGTTAGGCCCCTAGTCTCATTAAATGAGATCTGTTTTCTAAACAAAAACATTTTCCATTAGAAAAATATAGCGAATCATGAGAAGGGGTGTGCATGTGAGCTCATACAGTTGTGTTAGTCTGTGGGTTTCCATGCGACAACAAAAGTAAATGTAAAAATTACAAGATCAATCTCGCATACGGTTTGAGGGCTCACTGTATTGACCGTATCAAACCCACCTGACAGAGCCTTGATGGGACGGAGGCTTAACCAGATTACTGTTATATATAGCCAGGGCGTTGGGCACCTCTCTGGAGACACACCGCTGATTTCGAATGCGTATGTCTGAAGCAAAAACACCAAATGTTCCCGTCTGGGGAAATGTCTTATGCATTAATACAACAGCTATCAGTAAATGCACAGTCGCCATAATAAAGAACGTTTCACTACGCTAGGCCCCTTTGCTCACCATCCTCGCCGTAGTCTTTCTATTCTCTGCCTCGCACACGTCTATATTGAACAAGTGGTTGCAAGTCATCTGGCCGCCAGTCACATAGCATCATGGTTAGGGTGGTAAACTAGGGGGGGGGGGGGGTTGGTATTAGAGAATGTGGCGCCGCCACGCTCGTTTTGATTAATGGACCTCTCCCTGCCCGTGAGTGACGAATTATCAGGGGGTCGGCCTACTCGTTCATCACTGTCAGCGGCGAGCCGCTAGCGCGGCGTCTCCAAGCCGCCAGCCAGTCGCGTCACAATCTCACCCCCTTATCTGTCCCACCTGGCGCTCCCGAGGTCCACGCGAAGCACGGCCGGGGACGAGAGAGGAGGGAAGTGGAGAGAGCGAAAGAAGCCCCACGGGATTGGAGGCGACATGTTGAGCTGAAGTGCGTTCACACTTCAGTCACCGTCGGAGCGGCCAGGTCTGATATGACGATGCACTCCTCTCAGGAGATGAACTGTATGTTCGTCAGATAAATAAAATAAAAAGGCGGTTAATGTCTGCAAGAAGGGCAGCGATTAGGCACTGTCCCCTCTGTACCACAATTCAAGTTGATTTGAGGAAATGCAAAGCAGACTTCGATAAGGCTTTGGCTGCTGGAGGAGCAGAGGGGCAGATAGCGGCATGTTATTGTCATCGTCTTCCGGAGCCGGTGGCTCTCTGCCTGTCCTCTAATTAAGCAGGTAGAGTGAGCCGGAGCAGTGGGAATCCTATCTGGTGCTTGGCGCCGCGGCACAGATAACGTTTAGAAGCGTGAGCACTAATTAATTACCAACAGTGTTTGCCTGTTCAGGACAAACCTGCTCAGCTGTCACCTTACCAGCGTGTGTGGCGATGGGACTTTTAAGAGATAAATATGGGGAGCTGCCAGAACACACATGTACACGTACACTCAGCCCTGCACTTACCCATTAAAAAAAAAACTCACTCCATTGCCCTTCCTTTTGTCGAATGGACATCCACGCAGGCTTTCTACCTAGACACGGCACGGAAGACGGAGTCGTTGTTTTTCCAAGCAGGGCCTCTCTCGCTTGGAATGTGGTGGACAGGCCGGGCTCAGCCGATGATGGATGGCTTGCGGACAGCTGTCAGCAGGCGGAGGAGGGAGGACAGCCGGGCAGGGGCACCCGGCGGAGGCACACCTAATTCCCAGGTCTTATTTTGTCAATAAACAGCAGCCACTGGCACTCAATTAGACGGCTTTATTGACTGCGTTCCCTGGGCTGTGTCAGATGTCAGCCAGCGACAGGGCATGACGTCCGCCGCCGACACTCTCCTCGAGATTACAGAAAATAGAAAAATAAGAGAGGGATGGTGGAGAGAGCGGAGAGAATAAATAAGACGGGAGCGAGAGCGCGGGAGATGGGGGGAAAATGTAGGAAGGGGAAAATCGAGGAGCTGCTACTATATTTTTGTCTCCTTCAAAGTAATTTCCTGGGAAGAGGCTATGCTTATTGTGTCTTCTTCTTCCCATCCCTCTTTTCTCCTCAGACGGAAATGCAGAATGGAGGCCTGCCTAGGCAAAAACGTCAAATCTGGTATCACAAATGGGTCTGGTAATTGGCAGGCTTCTCTTTGGTCTCTTTCACGTTTACTCTTGCCAATAGAAGAGTCAGAATAGGAAAATAGTCTCTTTTCTTCACGCGTCTGTCTGGAGTTGGAATAAACTCCCCCAACCGTTGTTGTGTTTCTCCTTCCTTGAGTTGTGCTTCCTCTTTAGTTTCTCTTCAAACACGGCGCTCTCTGTTTCTCTCCTAAAGTAAGGGGGAAGTACAAACGGAATCAACGAGCTGGCCAGGTTTTTGCATTTAATTGATTTAAGGTGCCCCGGCAAGGTTTTCTGCAAAGACACAAACAAAACAACGGAAGTTTGTCTCGAAGAGTCTGCCACCCGGAGATCGATGTCTATGTGTCGGGTCCTGTGTGTACTGTCCCAGTGTCTACATTATCCCATAGATGACATCGGCACCAAGACCTCGGCTGCAACCCGTCTCAATACCCGGAAAACAAACATTTTCCACCCGACATTACACAGGAACACTTTCCGCCCGGGCGATCCATGCTGTTTGAAAGGGGTTCCACCTGCCCCCCCCCCCCCCCCCCCCCCCCCCCTCGTGCTCTAATGATGATCATTAGCACTTGAGCTGACCTGGAGCAGCACCTGCACAGACCACCAGCCAGAGGTGGTGGACTGCCAGACACTGCTGTGCCCCCCCCCCCCCCCCCCCCCCCCCCCTCAGGCCTGGACGCTGGGCAGCAGCCTCTCCATCCCATCAGGTCCCGCCCCTGGTTCAGCTTCTGACTCAGCAGGCGACTGCTGCTGCTGCTGCTGCTGCTGCTGCTGCTGCTGCTGGGCACAGGCAAGGCTGATTCGGAGTCCGCCAGTGATTTCCGCGGGGAAACCATTCAAGTCAGATCAGGAAGTGATTCCGCTCCAAGAAAAGGGGTTGAACCAGAGCTAAAAACAGCATCGGTCGCACTATTAAACTTGCATATCTTCATCAGGGCTGGTGTGGATCCAGGAGAGAGGCTTGGCGTAAGCATGTAGGTTTATGTGAAGAATAGTTTCTTGGGCGTATTAGGCAAAACAATTCAACTGCCCCGTCTGGTTTGCCAAATGCACAAATGAGCACCTTATTGTGGCCAAGCAGCCATTTGCCTGCCAAACAAGACTAATTACACAGTATAGCCAAAACAGCAGAATAATCGCCAAAAATTGTTACAACATTGAAACATTGGTTATGAAAAGTTTATTTTTATCTATGTCCTATCCTTTTAGCATGGCTTATGCCATGCTAAGAAATACACCTGTGTAGTTTTTGTGGGGGTTTTTTTGTGCAGCTTTTATTGCCAGTGTGCTAATTGGCCTCCCGCTGCTCCAGCAGATCAACACAAGAACGGCACTGTGAAAGGCTCCGTCTCCACCACTCTGCACCTGGCTGCCAGTTGTACTTTCTGAGGGCTGGGCGCCGACCCACTCAGACTGAACAGTCCCTGATCCCCACGATACAGCTAGCTGGCAACAGCAGAGAAGAAAGACATAAAACACATAAAAGAGAGAGAGACAGAGAGAGAGAAAGAGAGAGAGAGAGGGTGTAGCACGAGAGAGAAACAGGGGTCTTAGAGGGAGAGCAGAGAAAGTAAGAGAAGAGAGAGAGAGAGAGATTGGAATGGAAAAAGTAATAAAAAAAGAAAGAATTACGAGGCATTAGGATAAAAGGGGAACTAAAATACCAGCGCTACTTTAGATTGTTCTTTATCTGCAGAGGAGGAGGACCAATTTTCTGAGTGGCAGGCAGGTAAATTTAGTCTGGGGTACTTACATCAACGATTGTATTTCTCCCCGCGCGAGGTCTGTGGCGCAGATACAGCCGGCAACGTGCTATCGTTTCCGCCAAGCCTCAGATCTGGAGACGACGGCCAAGGTAGTCCCATTGTCATATAAATTACAATCAGACTGCCGGCTGCTGGAACAGCCCCAATCTAAATCGCGGCTCTGCCAAATGTCCAATAACCAGGTTATTTGTCGGCCAGCACTTGGAATCTTCATTTTCCACCGCGCGATTACAAAGTCCTTTTCAAAATTGTTTTCCGGCGTCCAGGAAGTAAATCTTATTACCTTACACAGCGAGACACAGAGAGGACATTTGCGTAATTTGTAATTGCATCAGTGCTCATGAATTTTGCATTAAATTTGCCATTCCTTTCATATCATCTACATTAGTGTTTGGCACCAGAGGGAAAGACATATGAACTGTTATTCCTCTGGTGCACTTTGAGTAGGAAAATGGACGGTAATAATTTCACTCTAGCCCCGTTGCTTTAAATAGTGCCAATACTCGCGTCCTTAACAATTACACCTTATCCAGTGGCTCGATGGTCCGGTAATTATGCCCAGCTATTTCACAGGCTGGGGAACCAATTTCAAGTGCATTACCTACTGCACGGCTCCTGCGGCCCAAACAGGAAGTCCGTGATAGGATCAACAAGGGGGAAAGGAAGCGGATGTGGTGGGAGAGCCCTCTGATTGGACATCGACTGCGTGAGCTGTGGAACAAGGGGAAGGTAATTGCTGGACTTGTCGTGAGGCTATTACAGACAGCATGCCCACTTGATAGTGGGCACAATAGGTCAGGGCTGCTGCTCCGATTAACTTGGTAAATAAATGTGAAAAGGCTGCTGAGCAGTGACAGGGGAAAGGGGGTGAAAGGAATCAATGACAGGTTGAAGAGCAAGAGAGCAACCGAGAGAGAAAGAGCGAGAGAGAGAGAGAGACGCCCTCCTGCATACTAAGGCACCAAGTATGCCCCTGCTCCCCAAACCAGGAGCTCATCTCTCCCAATCTCAATCTGCTCACTCTGGTCTCTTCTGGTACCGCCAATCAGTCCTGTCCGGATAAAATAACATCTATTAACAATCTCTGGAGGTCAGAGGGAGTTGTAAAGAAATCGAACCGTTTAGGAGGGCACCAAAGTGCATCGAGAATGGAAAGGCATCTCTTTTCCTGCTCCTCTCAGGATGATGTTCTCCTCCTCCTCCTCCTCCTCCTCTTTTTCTCTCCGCTCTTACACACCACCTAATGGATTCAACACAAACAGCTCGACACCAAAGGAAAGCAGTTAAGTTAGGGGGATGTCGGTCATTTGCGAATTACAGAGCGGTTGGCAATAAATTGAATTTATGTGAAATTCTGTTGGAGGCCCAAAAGGATGAGATGGGTTTTATTAGGTGAAAATGGGGGCGCGGTGAGAGTGGGGAAAGCTCTGGGAAATTCCATTAGGACTGGATCTGGGAGTGTTGTCGCAATAACAGACGGATGCTGGGGTCAGATAACCAGAGACTGCTAACCCGTTTAGTGGACTGGGCCAGTCCCGAGCTCGACCGATGGAGAGTGCATACAGGAAAGGTGGCGGCAAATTGAGGATATTAGAAGAAAGAGAGCGACAGAGGGGACGAAAGAGAGAGAAATAATAAGAGATATATGCATTGAGAGACAGAGAGAGAGAGAGGGCGGGAGAGAGAGAGAGAGAGATATGTATTTATTGAGACACAGGAAAGGAGACTTATATAAAGAAACAATTTGAGAAAGAGTGAAATGGTGGGAGACGTGAAAATGGCAGCAAGCGAAGCGGAAAACCCTGTTTCAAGGTCGAGGTGGGATCCTCGGAAATGTATTCATTCGAGATGGGGATAATTGGAACGCGACAATGGCCGTTTCTCAAACGCCACATGTGACCAACGGCGGGCCACACGGCACTGGCCATAACTGCTCACAGCACATTGCCGGCAGCTGCTCCAGAACATTTCACTTCCATTTGCCACTGCTGTGTAACAATATCTATTTGAGCTTGCAGCCTGGTTAGGAATCCGGCGTGAAGGACCTGTTATGCCCGGGGAGCAACAAGAAGGTGATTCACTGTGACCTTTGCATCCTTCTAGGGTGACTGCTGTTTCCCTAATAGCTTCCTGATGCCAGGGCCCCGCTGCCTCGCTGTCTGCACTGCGACCGTCTCTGATGCTGTAAGTGTCGGGAGTGTCACTCACTCAGTGTCCTTGCCCCAGCCTGAGGGACACAGCCGGGCGCTCACGGATAGGTAAAAAGATACAGTCGTTACCGGGGGCACAGAGTCTCAAATTGAACTGATTTAATCAACCCGCTCGATGCGCAACTCACCTCCTGCCAAATGACAATGAGATTGAGGACATTAAATAGCAATAACAGAGCCGTCCCTTCAGCAGATGAACCCTGGGTGGACTGGCGTTAGCAAATCGCCTTGGCTTAGTAAGCGAACTTACAGCGAGATGGGTTAGACATTTCTTGCCTTTGTTTCTCTGCCAACGGTCTAATGAGTCATGCATTGATAACGATTGGATAGCGAAATAATGATGCATTATTTTGTTATCCTTTCTTCTCCTTACAAGGTCATTCTCTGTCAATGGCTGTTGCTATGGAAGCCAATTGTTATCAGATGCAACCATTTGAAATGGCCTTAAGGAACAAAACTATTGTCCTAATGAGGGCTTTGTAAAGGCTTTGACTTCAAAAGGTTGATATTCCAAACAGTTTTTTGTATTTTAGTACAAGCATAGAAAAGTACTCCACATTATTTTTTGTTTCGACCTAGGCCTATACTTGCACCAACATCATTCTGGATAATCTCTGCTCAAATAGCTCAAAACGTCCTCCCATCTCACCACTTCCTCAATAGATCAAAACTTCCCACCATCTCACAACTTCCTGTAAACTCACAACTTCCTGCCTCAAAACCCCCCACCCACAACGTTGTTTTCGGGCGGGCTGCTATTATTGGTTGTTTGGAGCTGACCCATGGGGTCGTCTAGCCTCTCATACTTCCAGCTCTTAGCCAAAGTGATTCCGACAGGCGCATTAAAATGCAAATTCTTGCTTCGCCGCTCATTGCCATTTTGTCACTTCCCCTCTACTAGTGTGTCGCGTTGAGGGAAACGGAATTAGAGGGCTGGCCCAGGGGTTGAATATTCAAATGGTCACCTGATTACCTCCCAGCACCAGGGCTACCGTGTTCCCCCTCTCGCCACTTACTGTCCATCACCGATCGTTTGGGCCAATCTGGCTCCCAACACTCATACTGAGCCCAGATATGAGTCACGCACAAGGATATACACTTAGATACACACTCTTGCAATCACACATGTGCGGGCATTCGTGTGGACACAGCACGTGCACAAAGCAGCACACTACCCTGACGGGGAAAAAAAAAAACTGTCAAAACATATCCTCATTAAATCTATAATTTTATCTGTCTGTCTTATCTCAGCGTATGAGGTCAATACTATCATTGCAGCACTGGAAGCCTAGTCGAGTTTGCCTTGCCAATTAGCAGCAATTAGTGTTTTGGGCACAATGCAAACGTAATAGGACAATTATCAGGAGTATAATGAAGCAAAGGCTACAACAGGGGCCCTGTTCTCTCGCCTGTGGAGAAGGAAAACCGTTGCACAACTATTGGCTGTCTCGTTCTCTCCTCCAATGGCTGTTGTTTTCCTGGTGTGCCCATTTCTGCATGCCTCAGGTAATTGGCCGGATAAGGCGAGCAGGCTGCAGTCAAGCGGAGTATAAACTTGTCGGCTGGAGTTCCTCCAAAAGACAAATGCCCGCGGTGCCAGGCTGCCCAGGTGAGCCAACGCTTCCGCTCTGTCGCATCGCACCACACCTCGCCGTGGCAACACAAGCAGGGGAGCTAGCGTTGTCTTTACCAGTTGACCTAAAATAGTGGCACACGCCTCCGGCGAGGCTGAGGTGTGCCGTGCCAGGGAGAAGCATCTGGTGTGAACCGCAAGGGCCCCCGTAATCACAGCGCACGGTGGCTCAGCGTGTCAAACTTGGGCTCCCTCGAACTAATCCTACATGGCTGTTTCTTCCCAGGAGCACATGGCAGAGGCTCCTGCTGGAAAAGAGGAAGGGGGGGGGGACAAGACCGAAAAAAAAACCTTTGGGCTGATGTAAATGTTGTGTTAGATTTAGTTCTGCTTCGCAGCACATTTTTAGCCTATCACCTCTGGCTGTGTGCAGGCTAGTTATGTTCATCCAGGAAGAAGCAGTAGGTCATGCAGTTGACTGTTGCCTCAGACCGTCTCCAGGCTATTGATTGACTAGAGGTCATGAAAAATGTAAAGCAATCATAAATCCTTGAGGCGTGTCTGAGTGTGTGTGGGTGTGTGTGTGTGTGTCTGTAGGTGTGTGCTTGACTGTGTGTCTGTAGGTGTGTGCTTGTGTGTGTGTCTGTAGGTGTGTGCTTGTGTGTGTGTGCTCTTGTCTGAGTATGTGTGTTCTCACACCTGCTAAAGACAGGCCAGGAAATTTTAGCGGCTGAGAAGTGAAAGTGACACAGGGGACAGGAAGTAAATTAAAAGTTTGAGAGCTGTCGTTGATCGATGTCAGACTGCTAAACCTTTAGGAAATCAATAGGGTTCCAGAGTTTTGAGATGGCTTTCTCTTCCTGGCCACAAGCTAGAGATCTAGCAAGCACACTCGGCACGGAGTAATTAGCAACTACACAGCCATACTTCCTTCTACTCTAATGTGTTAGCGCTGGTCTCTCCACTTCAAGACGGCCATTTTGGAGTGGGGCTACACTGTGGCTAGTTGTGCTCAGCAAGCTCAGCACTGGCCTGTCAACGACAGCAAACCGAGGTGGTAAGAGGAGGTTGATTAAAGATTAAAGCTATTATGAAATAGACATGTGATTTGAGTTGTTGATTAAAGTTTATACAGCCGGAGATTAAAGTTTACACATCGCCTTCTGTGGATAGCTTGACTTACGAGACTAAAGCTGGGCTGTCTTCCACTCTAAAGCGTACTACTATGGGTTCAGTTATGGAACAGCTTCCATGTCACAGGCCAAGATCCTAGTGAATATATGCATGACCATTCGTAACTGTTCATATTTGAGAGGGAGGAGTGAAATACAGGAAAATACCAAAAAACTGTATCTTGGTTGCACCAAATATTGCCGGAGATGCTACATTATGCTTTCAGAAACCATGGCTTCAGATGCAGTCAGCACTCAGACACACTTTTTACAGTGTTGAAACTCTAGAAAGCCAACAGCAGCACCACTGTTTCAACCAGCGAACAGCGAAGCCATCATACCATAATTGGGTAGTTTGGATGAGGTGCAACATCAACACATTATAGACTAGACAAGAGAGCCTGTCTGTCTGGAATGACTCAGTAGGGCCCTGATCTCTGGACCCCGAAACCTCGGTTGGGACACATCATGAACACACACACACACACACACACACACACACGCACGCGCACACGCTCGTCAGTCTGGGCGCCCAGCCGAGAGTTGACTCGGGGTGGTGGAGAGGCGAGGCGGCAAGGGAGTCGCCAGGCAGGGTGACGGAAAGTGCTGGAGGAGGTGAGAGGGGCTTGATGGGTGGGGTGGGGGGGGTATTTGCTGTGGCATCTGCCACATCACCAGTGTGTTCCAGCTGGAACAGCAGACCAAAGGCTCAGTGGGACTCAGTGTAAAACATACTGAGGAGAAGGTCACTTTTCACAGCTGCACAGAGAAGCATGGCGGCGCTCCCAATCAACAGGCCGATAAGTGAACAAACACAATAAGGAATGAAGTTGGGTAGTAAATTTTTTTCTTTTTTTTGCAGTTCACAAGTTGCATATGCCCCCACCATAAAGGCCACATGCATCCAAGCTGACATCATTAATACACGATCAATTTACACCATCAATTTAAAACATGGCCAGCCATTCACTGGCAATCATCAAATGTTTTGGACATATTTAATCATGGAACACAAACAAAGACTGCACGCTTAATAGTGTACACATTTCCAAAGGGAATGATGGCACAAAAGTAATTTCCTTTTCTGTAAAAAAAAAGCACCCAGTGGAATCTCAAGGTTTAACAGGATGATTATTCAATTGCTAGTGCTGGTTTCATTAGCATACTTTACTTTGTGAGTGTTTGTGAATGTGTGATTTGGGACACCTCGGCTTCCCCACATAACCGCCACGATTTACTTGCTGAATTCACTTATTAGTTCATTACCTTTCTGAATGCCTTTGACCTCAGACGTTAATGGATTTGCAAGAGGCTTGAAATCTGATTACTGTTAAGCGCAGTTTAATGGGCTATCTAATCTCGTATTATTAATGCATCAGGTATTGAATAAAAATGTTAGACTCTGCTATCTCTCGGCTTTGACCATTGATTTGCTTTTTTACTAGAAGAAATAGGGAATTTTTTTCGTCATATTGGGATTTGGAGTTTATTTGGTGTTTGAGCTTCGAGTTGGCCTAGTTTAGACGTGCTTTCTTAAGGCACTGCTTCAAAGCCACTGGGTCCAACCTGTGAAAGACCTCACTTCACGAGGGATAGGGCTCATTTCAAACAGCCTTCAACTTTCCTATTTGCATATTAGTATTTCTATTTTGGCCAATATGCTAGTCTGTGAGTGGTTTGAGTGGGAGGCAAGGTTGAGGGGTATTTGAAGGTTTAGGCTGTGTTGTGTGATGTTGTCATGGTTGCTATGTAATTTCAGTGAAAAATGAAACTTATACAAAAGTTAATTTGATGACTTAAAGATTTTCTTTCACTTTAAGCAAAGGTTATGAATGAATGCTGTACAGACGTAATCAAATGAAGAACAGAAACCCAAAGAAAGCATTGAGAAATATGCAATCCAGTCTTGATTAAAGCGTAAAGAAAGACCCAGATACCATATACTATGACGTACGACACTCCAATGCCATATGCACATTATTATGCGCACAAAGCAGTGAAAACACTGTTTTAAATCAGCCCCAGCGCCAGAATTTATTTATGGAGGGTTACGGTTTAATTTTCCAGGGCCTGTTTTAAAATGATGGGAAAAAATTTTATGTATTTAAAGAAATCAAATGTGTTTATTATTACAACAGTCCAGGGTATCATAGTTGCTTAAAGGTGCAGTGTGTAAGAATTTGACAACAATTATCAAGAATCTAATCAATGAATCTAAGAGTTTCTGATCCCTCCCATTCCTCCCCTAAGCCCCTCCCTTCAAATGGTGTCTAAACATGCATGTGCGCTAAGCCACGCTTGTTAGCTAGATAAGGTTAGGTCCAAATGCTCCAATACAACCTTGCTTTAAGCAGGAGTGTACACGTGAGGGGATTGATATGCAGGTAGCCATGCCTGCTTGCCACAACAATTGGTTTTGGGCAGCATTAAATCTCCTTAAGGCATATTTCCTGTTTCTCACCCTGGCCTTTTCCCTTTTGATGGCCAGTTGTATTAACCGTACTTTGTGAGGATGCAGCATGCTATGCCTGTAGTCACTGAAAGCATTCTTCAAAGTGGAAAAAACTCGTTTTAGCACATGGCAGTGGAGGCTCCAACAGTTAAAGCATTTTTCAAAGCTGCCAAAACACTTGGCATTGCTTTGAGGGGCTTTTGAAAACTTGTCAAAGTCTTATGATTGTCCATTTT
The DNA here is from genome assembly GCA_026901105.3 of Galaxias olidus. Lineage (NCBI taxonomy): Eukaryota > Metazoa > Chordata > Actinopteri > Galaxiiformes > Galaxiidae > Galaxias > Galaxias olidus. Next base: position 104,497 of record JAPMUY010010971.1, on the reverse strand, counting down.
ACTTCTTCTGGAGGGGAATTGTTCATTTGTGTCAGTATGATCTGTCGGTTTCAATTGTGTGCTTCCAGTCACAGACTTCTCATAGTAAACGCTATGTCAGATGAACAATTAACTCAAACTTTACAACATGGAAAGCAAAAAAAGCTGCATCTCTGCTTACTGAATACTCTAGCCAATCCTTCGTACTGTACCAAGAATTAGACGATCGCCTTTTTCCTAAATAATAACTGGAAACAAGTCTAATATCACCTGATTAGTATGGTCGAGGTCAAGATAATTTGATGTTGTTGGTTTTATGCTGGCTGGCTAGCTCTAGGGTGCTGCTAGCTGCAACATGTCTATGGCTAGCAGCAGTGTGTCATGATGCTGAAGGTTCAACAGTCACAGGGATAACTCCTACTGCTTCATCATCTCCAACTGCAGTGGCGTCCTCTGAAGAAACTGGTGGTGTTGTCGGTTTACCAGACTTTAGCCATTTTCTGATATTCATTATGCCATAGAGTAGACAGATCACTAACTCACTGTGCTCTTGACATGAGACTGAACAGAGCAGTCAACGACAATCTAGATCATCATTACGTGACCGATGCTATGATTTGACCTACTCTCAGTCAGTCACAACAAACCAGGTCATATTTGATATTTCAAAACCATTATTTTTAAGGGGTGAATGATTTTAATTCTATTCCTTTAAATGTCCTAAAAAGTTAATTTACATAAAAATGCAATTCAGTGTACGTCAAGAGGCCGGGCCCAGATTTACGAAGGCCGGGCCTGCCCCCTAAGGCATTATTATGATAGTAAACTCTGTTCTATTGTGGTTTAGATATTGTAATCTAGGAAATCTTTATTTTATATTAAAAGGAACAATTTACAGCTAGCAAATGTATTGTATATTATATACCGACTGCACTTATGCCGGCAGATTGCCTGGATGGACATTCTGCACCACTAATAAATCAATTTTAATCAACCACAGAGAAACGTAGAGACTGCATTCACTGTATGTTTAGCTCTGTTGTTCTTTAGGCTTTTCACATAGTGCAGAACTCATCTTCAAGGTGGATTGTGTGAGCTACATAACACATCCATAAACACACACAAACCCATAAATGCGCACACACAAGGGGAATAATTCAGTCTTACATAGGATTTCCAGCTGGAACAGCCAGAGTCTATACCGAAAGAACAAAGGATCTTGGAAGAGGGGACTTTGTGTACCCGCCATTCCGGAGGAATCTAAATTGCTTTTTGATTTACACCTGATTGTCAGACGGAACACGTTTAATTCAAGCCACAGTTTTTCTCCAGCATGCCAACCTGAAAACAGAAAAATGACAAACACTGTTTATGCCATAATGCAGCTTGGGCTATGCATAGAATCCACTGTTTTGCTTTGATAATAATGCAGAGTAAAGAGTTTGGATGCACTATGTTCTCCTGACAGTATTGTGGTGTTGGAAGGTAATGCTTATAAAGAGACTCCTCACTGGGTCATGTAATAAGGTATTTCTTTGTTTTACGTAAAGAAAACGTGTTGAGCTGGTGTCTTATTTCACTCCTAGCATCTGAGGTGCATAGTCCTATCTCTGGCTAACGCTCTTTATTTCACACTAATCCACACAATGAGAATAGTGAAATGAAATGTGTTATCGCTCAACATTTCATATTGGCAGTACGGTAGCTCAGTGGTTAGCACTGGTGCCTCACAGCAAGAAGGTCCTGGGTTCAAACCCCACCTTTCCCAATGGCCTTTCTGTGTGGAGTTTGCATGTTCTCTCTGTGTTTGTGTGGGTTTCCTCCCACCATCAAAAAACATGCTTCATTCTCCAGCCACTGCTAAATCACCTGGAGTCAGTCTGTGTTTGAGCAAGTCTGTTGTAATATTTTGTGTGAGCAAGTCTGGTGCAAATTGGCTGCCGTGGTATCACTCAGACGGAGTGTTGTGTTTGAAAGCTGTTGGTCCATTCGTTCTGGGTAATTAATTGGCGACCAATTTGTGTAAAGCGCTTTGAGTCTCGAGAAAAGTGCTAAAAACGAAATAAAATGAATTATTATTATTATTATATTTATTATATATAAAAAGAAGTTAATTGTGAGTGTACCGGACGACATTTCTGAGATACAGCGTGTTATGACTTCAGTGTGAGACAATGGGTGACCTCATTACCCTCTGAACAGCCTCTTACTCTGACTGACAGTATCACCTGTCCACCCACAGCCTCCTATAACCTCCTGCCCCATTCCACTTTGAGTTGCCAAAATGAATAAACATTTTACCATTGCATTTTCACCGTGTCGTAGTAACGCCAGCAGATGTCGGCCAACCACTGATAGTCCCAGCAGAGATTGCAACAACCAACTTAAGGCCAGACCTCTTGCTCTGATCCAACACACATACAACAGTCCTTTGTAAGGGTAACAGTAAAAGATAATGAAAAGGTAAACTTGATACAGTAAAAAAAATCAAATAAAAGATGGTAAAAAAATAGGAGTAGCTAATACCTGTGCCACCAGTTGATACATGCCATGATTATGCAGGTGTAAATGTCACATAAGCAGTGACACCTCTGGGAAATGCAAATGCCAAGGAGGGAATAACATGTTTTATTTTCTTCATGAAAACTTCTTGAAAAGCTGTCTTGACAACTATAAATATTTTAGCTTTTTATCTGAATGTTTTTTGTTTTTGTTTTTGCTGTTTAACCCATGTCTACCATGTTGTTTTGTGTGCTAAAAAGCCCCCTTGTCTTTTTAGAGAACCTCAGCTGAGTAATGCCTTCTCTTTCATGTGCCTTACGATGTAAGTGCTGCAAAAGCTGTCAGCTACAAGACCGGTTTGAGCTATTCCTACAAATCCCAGAAAGGTAGTGGATGGAAAGTAACCGTGCCTGATCCCCCTGATGAGAAGAAAAAGATGGGCCCTTAAATTGGTTCTTGGTCGTGAATAGACAGAGAAAGCTGGCCGGCTAATCCCAGGCAAAGGCATTGTCAAGCTAATGACCCGTCGTGTGTATTTCTGCCGCCTTGTCTTCTTGACCCTGGCTCTAACTGATCAGGCTTTGCCGAGGAAGCGGAGGATTAGATGGCTTTGTTTGTTTGCCGGAAAGGGGGAGAACACAGGACACTGAGACCTTGAGTTGGGGAGAATTGAAGCTAAGGGCTTTTTGGAGCGGTGTCCTTCCAAAATGGAGGCAGGCAAAGAAATAACGAGCAGGCATCGCTACTGTCAACAATATAGAATATTCATTGTTATTTTATATATATATATATAAAAATAAAACATGGATTTTCTATACTGTTAAAGGAGTAGTAGCCTATGAAATATTCAGGAGGGTACACATGCGATATCCTTGTACGCCTTTCAACCTCGGCGAGTTAGCCCAAACAGAGACGTTTCTGCGCTGTGTTTGTTTTGATCGGGGCGTTGCGCTACAGTCAAGGGGCTCTTACCTTGAAACTGTAATCAGGCCTGACAAGAGGTCAGCGTCTCCCGTCCACCATCCTCACTACAAGTGTGTGGCGTCCGCTGGAGGAGCCGTGTTGGAAATGCGTTCCGGTCATCCATCCATCACCGTGTTTACGGCTTCACAGACATGATTGACGAGCCGCCAACGGCGACCGGGGGAAACTAGAAGACGACCCCGTGGACAGATGAGGAGCACAAATCTCAGCTCTCTCTCTCTCACACACACACACACACGAATACACAGATAAACACATGCAAAAACACATAAGTGCATGCACAAAACCCTCCCTCCCTTACCTGTTCCTGCTTCATTCCCCTCTTCCTCCTTGCGTTCTCAACGGCGGCTAGACTAATGAGAAGGAGTTGTAGGAAGAGATTGAGGAAAGAGCGTCTGCCTGGATCAGAATCAGAGTGGGCAGGAGCGTTTGGTGCTGGCGTCCCTGAGCAGACGGCAGCCGGGGCTGGGCCTGCACAGTGAATAGGGGACTCGGACCATCGCTGAATGGAACGGCACAGATCCTTTGTGCTTCCAAGATGCCATGACCTTTGATTTATTCTCTTGCACAGGGAATAATTATAAAATAACCTTTTATGTCATAGCGCCGCTTCAACTCCGCGAGAGCCAGGACGGTCAAACATAATATGGGCTGAGTGACTTGGTATTTCTGGACCGTAATAAGGCCGTCACTGTTATTGGACCTGAAAACAGATGTTAATTCAGGCCCGCTGTGAAAGATGAACTGTTTTTGTCACCGCCAGAGCTATGATACGCCCAGTAATGAGGGCTACAGTCGAAGTAAGGAAGTACTTTTTATTTATAAAGCGCTATTCAAAACCAGAGTTACAAGGTACTGTACAACGTAAAAACATAAATGTAAAACATAAAATAACAAAAAAAGGACATTTAAAATTGCACAGGAGGTAAAAGGCTGAAACACTCATTACAAAACAAAGTGCTTACGAAACAAGCAAGTTTTTAACAGCTTCTTAGAGATGTCCACTAACTCTGAATTTTGTATTACCATCGGAAGACTGTTCCAGAGAGTAGGAGCTATGACTGCAAAAGCCCTGTCACCCTTAGTTTTTAGCCTAGATTTTGGAACAGTCAGAAGACCTGAGAGATGTCCGTGATCTCACTGTGGCCAGGGTACAGGGTATCATTTGGCGATATAGAGTGGGGTCAGCCCGTGTGGCGCTTTCTATGTGATTAGGAGAGTTTAAAATAAAATCAATGCTGCGGTCAATGGGTAACCAGTGAAGAGAGGCCAACACTGGTGTGATGTGTGACCTGCGTCGTGTCTTTGGTAAAAGTCTAGCGGCCGCATTTTGGGCCAGCTGGAACCGAGACACAGAAGAGCGACTTAGGGTAGTGAACAGTGCATTACAATAGTCAAGACGGGAGGAGACAAAAACATTAATGATTTTTTTTCCAGATCTTGGAAAGGCCAGATTTGATTTTGGCAATGCTTCCTCATTGAAAGAAACATGATGGGACCACTTTTGTTTACATGCAATTCAAAGTTCCTGTGTTGGTCAAAAAAGTTTTTTTGAGGCATGCTTAACATTTACCGCTACAGGACCAACACAAAACCGTATTTTATCAGATACCCTCAGAGCTTATAACGAGGACAGTTTTGTCAGGGTTAAGCTGGAGAAAGTTATAAGAAAAGGGGATGTAGGAGTTGTTTACACACTACTTTCTCTAAGACTGGAAATGAAAGGACATTTTGATATAGGTCTGAAGTTACTGGGAAGTAGTGGGTCAAGGCATGGCTTTTTAATGGTGGCTGAATAACAGCAGGTTTAAAGTAATCAGGCACACAGCCAGAGCTAAGGGAGCTTTTCACAATAGAGAGAATGTGTGAGCCTAAGGAGCCGAAAACATCTTTAAAAAGAGAGGTTGGAACAATGTCACGAGGACTAGAGGAGGGACACATTTGGGAGACTATGGCTGTGATGTCTTCGAAAGAAATTGGGCTAAACTGTTATACTAAAGAAACATTCTTTAGTCAACTTCAGTCAACTTCAGGGGTACAGGAAGACAGTGTTGTAGATCCTATGTCAGTGACCTTATCCACAAAGAAAGATAGTAACCTTTCCCAGTCATCACTGGAGAAGATCGGCACAGCGGGAGGCATGGCATCGATGGTGCTAACCAAAGCCTTTGGATTATTCTTGTTACGGCTTGTTACATCAACATGGACAAATAGGCTGCTCTCGCTTCTTTCACTTTCTGATGAAAAGATGAGAGTGGTTCCTTCATGTAGATGAAGTGGACCACCAGCTTAGTGTTTTCCCACCTACGCTCAGCCTCTCTACACTTTCTTTGTGGACAACGCGAGTCTTCATTCATCCAAGGCAATGAGTTTACAATACAAATGCATTTGTTTTAAAAAGGAGCAACCAAATCGGTTGAAAAACGGAGGTTGTTAAAGAACAGGGAAAGTCATTATATTGTTATTATACAGTTAGGCCCAAAAATATTTGGACAGTGACACAATCTTCATGATTTGGGCTCTGCATGCCACCACATTGGATTTGAAATGAAACAACTACAACGGAATTGAAGTGCAGACTTTAAGGTTTAATTCAAGGGGTTGAACAAAAATATATGATTAAACATGTAGGAATTGTAGCTATTTTTATACAAACGCTCCTCATTTCAGGGGCTCAAAAGTAATTGGACAAATAAACATAACCCCAAGTAAAATGTTACTTTTCAATATTTTGTTGAGAATCCTTTGCAGGCAATGACTGCCTGAAGTCTGGAACCCATGGACATCACCAAACGCTGGGTTTCCTCCTTTGTGATGCTTTGCCAGGCCTTTACTGCAGCGGTCTTCAGTTGTTGCTTGTTTGTGGGTCTTTCTGCCTTAAGTTTTGTCTTGAGCAAGTGAAATGCATGCTCGATTGGGTTGAGATCTGGTGATTGACTCGGCCATTGCAGAATATTCCACTTCTTTGCTTTAAAAAACTCCTGGGTTGCTTTTGCAGTATGTTTTGGGTCATTGTCCATCTGTACTGTGAAGCGCCGTCCAATCAACTTTGCTGCATTTGGCTGAATCTGAGCAGAAAGTATATCCCTATACACTTCAGAATTCATCCGGCTGCTTCTGTCTTTTGTCACATCATCAATAAACACAAGTGACCCAGTGCCATTGGAAGCCATGCATGCCCATGCCATCACACTGCCTCCACCATGTTTTACAGAAGATGTGGTGTGCTTTGGATCATGAGCTGTTCCAATTCTCCTCCAAACTTTCTTCTTCCCATCATTCTGGTACAGGTTGATCTTAGTCTCATCTGTCCAAAGAATGCTGTTCCAGAACTGGGTTGGCTTCTTCAGGTGTTTTTTGGCAAAGTCAATTCTGGCCTTTCTATTTTTGAGGCTGATTAATGGTTTGCACCTTGTAGTGAATCCTTTGTATTTACTCTCATGAAGTCTTCTCTTTATGGTAGACTTAGATACTGATACACCTACTTCCTGGAGAGTGTTCTTCACTTGAGTGGATGTTGTGAAGGGGTTTTTCTTCACCATGGAAAGGATTCTGCGATCATCCACCACTGTTGTCTTCCGTGGACATCCAGGCCTTTTGAGTTCCCAAGCTCACCAGTGCACTCTTTTTTTCTCAGAATGTACCAAACTGTTGATTTGGCCACTCCTAACATTTCTGCTATCTCTCTGATGGATTTCTTCTTTTTTTTTCAGCCTCAGGATGGTCTGTTTCACCTCCATTGAGAGCTCCTTTGACCGCATGTTGTGTGTTCACAGCAACAGCTTCCAAATGCAAACGCCACACCTGGAATCAACTCCAGACCTTTTAACTGCTTAATTGATGACAGGTTAATGAGGGAAGAGCCCATGCAGCGTTGTTATTTTTTTTTAGCCTTCTGAGTCAATTGTCCAATTACTTTTGGTCCCTTGAAAAAGAGGCGGCTACGTATTAAAGAGCTATAATTCCTAAACCCTTGCTCCAATTTGGATGTGAATACTCTCAAATTACAGCTGAGAGTCTGCACTTTAAGCCCATATTGATTATATAATTGTATCCTGAATATGTTTTCGTAAACAGCTAAAATAACAAAACTTGTGTCACTGTCCAAATATTTTTGGGCCTAACTGTATATATATATCCATCCATCCATCCATTAGCTTTTACCGCTTATCCTGTACAGGGTCACGGAGGGGCTGGAGCCTATCCCAGCAGACACAGGGCGAGAGGCAGGGCATATATAGGTTAGGGTATAGGGTATATATAGGTTATATATATATATATATATATATATATATATATATATATATATATATATATAATAATAATAATTATTATTATATTATATCCTTGCCGAGGTCTACAAAGAGAGAGTAGAAAATCACAGCAGTGGCTATGGAGAGTGCAAGTATGGGTAGAGAGCTTGATGGATTGGATGTCAGCATTAAAGACAGTATGAAAAATAATACACCTATGGTCAGACACAAATACATTGTCGATACATAAAGCATTAAGGGCGCAGACCCAAAGTAAAAATTCAATCATGTTGTGTTCAATTCAAAGACTGTGTTGTGCTCCGAAACTCTGGCAAATCTATCAGCTGCATCATCAACATGTTTATTAAAATCACCAACAATCATAACTTTTTACTTAAGTTTATAAGTTTAACAACCACAGAAGATAAAAACTCAGCACATTCCGTTAGAAAGACATTATTTGGGCCAGTTGAGCGGTAAATCAACACAGAGAAGAGAGGATTAGCCAATCCAATCTTTATGCGCCTCCAAAGTGTTGAAATGACCTACGTACGTCCACGGAGCGGCGAGTGAACTGTTTGGTAAAAACAGCAGCTCGGCCTCCTTCTCCTCGACCGGACGTCCTCGGCGTACTGACAAAGTCACGGTCCGCGGGACGCGATTCAATCAACGCCGTGTTGCCTCGCCTCCACGTTTCGACCAGGATTCGGTTAGAAACGAAAAGTCAAGACTGTGCGACAAGAACAAGTATCTTAGGATAAAAGACTTATGACACACCCACCTCGAAGACATCTTAATCGAAGGTTTTCGCGGTGTCTGACAGCGCTGCCTGTTGCTACGGGCAGCAGGTTCTTATAGTCAACACCGCCGGGCTTGAATGATTGTCTTACCGGGGGGGGAGGCGCAGGTGGGAAGTGCTGACGTTAGCAGAGATGGGTCGGAGCCAGGTTATTCTAACCTCTGGGGAGTGTTGAGGCAGCTCAGGGTGCAGACGGCCCGGAGAGTTTCCTCGGTCGTTGACAGCTCCTCCTGAGCCTCGGGTGTAGCTGGCAGGCCGTACTGCAGACTATCCTCAGGGCAGACGGGGACTGGGGAGGCTGCAGAAAGTTCCAGAGGTCCCGACTGCACAGCTCCAACACAGAATCGCGGATGTGAAGCAACTGCTCTCTTTCTTAAGACACCACAGACATCGGGACAAACAGGGTGTAAACAAGATGAGAACGGTAGCTGCTACTTAGCGGGCTACCAAGTGTGTGTGTGAGTGTGTGTGTGTGCGTGTGTGTGTGTGTGTGTGTGTGTGTGTGTGTGTGTGGAAGTGCACAAAAAAAAACAATTCTCAATTCAACTGAACACAAGTGTGTGTGTGTGTGTGTGTGTGTGTGTGTGTGCGTTTGTGACACCGACAGGTGCTCGGAAGGGTCTCGGGTGACGAGAGAGTGAATGAGAGAGATGCGTCAAGAGTAAGAGAAAGAAATACCGGCCTCGGACAGCATTCAAGGCCTCCACTCCGAATGAAATTCCGGTGATTTAACGCTGTGGAATTATGGCTAAAGCGCGCCGAGGATCTTGGCATCCCACCAGAAACTTCGGAGGACCTTGATTTCCTCCATCATGTCCCTCTGTCACGCCATTCATTAGTGTCATGGCCCATCGATTCCGCACTGACGTTACAAAAGGAGAGGTCCTTCACCGGGAAGGGCTGTGGGCCAAGTCAATCAAGGAGAGCAGCGGCTGTGCATCTCGGAGAGGAAAGAGAGAGAGAGAAAAAAGAAGGAGTGATTAAACCAAGCTGGAACAGAGAAGGACCTTCTATTTCCACGCTGGTAAACAGGTTGGAACCTGCTCAAAGTACTCGCCTGTCCCACCTGTTTTTCCCCGTGCAAATTGACAGCGCAGCACCCCCAACCAACCCCCCCTCCCCCCTTCTCCCACACATTTAAGGTAGAAAGCAGACGGGGGTGAGATTCGCCTCAGATTGGCTCTGGTGTGCCTACCTCAAGGAGTGCTGGCTGTGCGGAGGAGGGGGGAGGAGGGGGGAGGGAGGGGGGGAGCTGGGCTCAGACAGAGCAGCAGATGGACCTGACGGCGGGGGCCGAGGCTGGGGAGCGTGTTGCAGGAGAACCCGCGGTCCAACTGGAACAGCTTGAGAGTCTGTGCTCAGGGCTGGAAGAGGCTCTGCTCACCTGGACACACGCAGACACACACACACACACACACACACACACACACACGTCTCCCATGGCTTTCTGACTCTCACCTGGACCATTACAGCCCCCACCCTGTTCCTGTACTACCACTGCTTTTCTTTCTGTGGTGTGCCCCGCCCCTTTCTTTCCTCCTCATGGCTAACCTTCAGTCCTAGTCACTCCCCCCTGGTAGGAAGCAGATCCACTCTTTTCTGCCTGGTTTCACATGCCAATTTGGTCCGTTTAGTAAGTCCGCCCCGGGCCATTGATTTCCATATGGACAGTCAGTTTGCATGTGTGTGTGCGCGCGCGTGTGTGTGTGTTTATTTGCCCTTCCAAAACATGATAGCCTTGCCCCCAGCACCAGCTGCATGTGAAACTAAACAAGAGAGTGATGATGTGATGTGTTCATTCACATGTCTTTTCAGGATTTAGTCACCGACAGCTCGCCGTGGCAGCCTATTGACAAGCTAACCTTACAAACTACGAAGTTTACCAATAATACATTTGTTCTGACATTCTTGAAACGCTTGGATTTTAAACCAATACGTTATTGACTGCCCGCCAGAATCGTGTGGGCTGGCACCGGCGTTTCAACCTAATCTTCTGTGCGGCAGGCTCCGCGGTCATTTTGGCCTCCCCACCATACCTGCCGTCTCTCCGTCCTGGATGTCTGATTTGCCACAGGGTAAAAGAAAACAAAAATCAGACAGGCCCTTCAAGATCCCATCCGCTCATCTGTCCCGTCACAAACCTCCCCCGCCTGAGGGGGCTTGTCTCTCCATTCATCTCGGAGGCCGCTGCCGCTTTAACATATTGGCATTTCTGAGGTGCTCGTGGGTAATTGTCAGCCGCACGGTGGCTCCTCGTTTGTTTCGCTGACATTTTGCCTTTGGTTGATTGTGTATTTAACGGGTGAGGAAGGAAAGCAAAATTAATTGGAGAGAGGCCTAATCTGTCTGCCTGAAATGTCACCCCTGTATGGTAACGCTGCCGTTGACACAGTGGCACTGGAGGTACACCGAGTGTGTCTGTGTGTGTGTGTGTGTATGTGTGCACGTGCGTGCGTATGAGAAAGAGAGAGCAGAGAGAGAGGGCTAGCAAAAGGATATAACAAGACAGGAGAGTTATCAGTCAAAGCAGTCGTGGCTCTTAGAATTCATGGGAGCTCAATCATCTCCCTCTGTGTTAAATGGGAACCCTCCGAGCGCTCCGAGACACTTCTGAACTTTAAAACGCCTCCCCGCGGTGTTTAACCCCGACATTAGCACACTAATGCAGGCAAATTACAAAACATAAACGGCACCATCTCTCTCATGCTCTCGGAGCTCGCCGCCGAGGCGTTTTGCCGTTGCCGGGCGACTTTGAAGCTTCGCCACTTCTCCAAAGTGACAGGGTTAAAATGAAGAAAAAAAATCCCAATTCGCAACCCCACTGGTGAACAGCATGTTCCTGGAAGAGGGCATGCGCATGTGGGAAGAGGGAACGTTGGAAATTGCACAGGCTGATCAAAAGAGTGATGGTGGAGATGCCGGTTCAAAGAGCTACTCCGCACACCAGGGAGCCCCCCGAGTCGAGTCACGCGGACACAGGAAAGCCAGGGATGACGGCCTTCCCTTCCTGCTCTGTGATGCCATTCTGACACCTTTTTAATTCTGTTCTGTTTTAAGTCGCCGAGGGGGAATGAGTGCTGGACAGGATGACGTGCACGTAGGAGGCAGCTCCACAAGAGCTATATGGACCGACTCCTATATATCCTCTGTGCTTGTTTAATAACATAGGAAGATACAGTATAAGTGACGTCCTATAGCTACAGTACAGGATAATTCACTACAGGCCAAAGCACCCCACAATAAACACATTGGATTAGTTGTTTTTTTTGCCATGTACAACCCTTAGTCATGCATCCCTCGTAGTTCAAAGCACTAAGCTAACTTTGTATGGGTTACATCTTGATGTCTCTGATTGGAGGGTGGGAATTTTAATAGCTGGCTCACAGTGACTAATAGGCCAAAGCCCTGTTCCCACATATCGGTTGCTCTCCTCCCCCAATGCCTTTGAGTCTTTGACACCTGTCACTTCAGACTAACCAGGAGCCTTTCTGCCAGTCTGCCCAGCACCTTAGGGAAGATGGTGGCAAACCTATTCTAAGACTTGCAAAAAAAAAAAAAAAAAGCCAGCCATCAGGAATGTGGGGAGCTTGAATTATATCAGATCACATCATACATATACAACACAAGAGGCAGAGATATACATTCTCAATTATTAGTCCTTATGTAGAAGTGAGATCTGGTTACAGAATGAGTTAAAGTCTCATTCAAAAGCTGTACATTAGATTATTGTAATGGTCCATAGAAATCATGGAATTTGGATTAATCTTGCAAATTGTTACCTCCAGTGTTTTCAATCAGCCCACGAGTCAGTGAAACAGCATATGGCTAAAATCCAGGGTGAATAACAGATCTCATAGGCTACCTCCTTGACACACTTCCTATTCTTAACAGTAAAACGAGAACCTGCACGCCACCATCTTAAAAACACTTTTGAAGAGGTGTTCGCATGGAATGCGTTGCAACACCTGAACACACTTTGTAATGGTGGAACCCAGCAACTAATGTCCTCGTGTTAAATTTGAAGTAGCTCTTGACTCACTCAGTTTCATGCACATTGTCTGCAAGGGCACAGGAGAACCAATCCTGTAGTGCCGAAATGAAAAGCAGTTTTAAGTGTTAAATATATATATTTATTTATTTATTTACAATACATAAAAAGGTTTTGAATACACTTGCCGTCGAAAATAAAAAAACACTTTAATTCTGATGAATGAGAACACTATTTGATAAAAAACATGTTAAAGTGCTGCTCCTTGAATCCATGTTTGTACTCTGAAAAGAAAGAGGGAAATGTAAAGTGAGTTTAACTATGAGAAAGAAAATACAGGTGTAACCTACGAGGAGGAAAGTACAGCTATAAATGAAGCTAGTGCAACTCATGGCCTAATCAGGGAACGGAGTAATGGGGTGCATACAGAAGGCTTCCGTTTACACGGACAGCCTTATTAACTCAGAATACATTTCTGTGTGGATGGAATTTCAACGTCACTTAAGTGTAGTGAATGCACAATTTACCCCTGAATCTACTCACTTTCCTGCACTTGCATTCCACTTATCACACAACCAAGGAATTGGTTTCCAATTAATTATACACACACACACCTTATTTAATCGCTTCCCAAGGAATTACACCCACCTCTCCCCTTCGCCGTGACAAAGAACTGAGTGCACATCACTAACAGATAGGCACGCAAATGCTTCAACTTTTTGCTCGTTACAAAACAAGGTTGTGGTGGGAACTTACACGTCCACATCCTGATGCACGAGCCACAAAAGGCGATGACGCTGGAGATCTGAAGGCACCGCCCACACTCCGGGCTCATCAGACAGTCCCTGGTTGCTAAGCAGCACTTTGGGCAGCCCTTCTTGGCTTTGGATTCTTGACCCTCCTGGTTTTTTGGGGGCGGTTTCTTGGGTTGTGTCTGAACGGTGTCTGGGTGCTTCTCGTCCCAGAAGTCACTGCTGCCCTTCCCCATGATGTTTGATTGAGAGGCTTTAAGTAGAATGGACCAAAAACTCTCAACTTCCTGGTTTCTGGGAAAAAAAAAAAAAAAAAAGTGTAAAATTTTATAAATCGAACGACCTTACCATTATAACGGTAAAGCGCACTCAAATTGGTGCAGATACACCGTTAACAAGAGGATTTAATCCTAAAAGGATTAAGGATGTCAGAATAGTAAATCTCATTTTGGTTCTCTTCAGTCAGAATCATCCAAAGCTTGTAGTATCAAAATAAACAGATGAATACATGTTTTTATAGAATAAAGCATTAGCTAGGCAAAAACACTCACAATAATAATTGTGTTTTCCTTTAAGAACGACACTTTAATTTCATACTGAACAGGGTAAAGAGAAGGGCATAAGTCACTTGGTATTTTGTTTTTAAAAGATCTTCTAAGGGCACCACTGCTAATCAGAGGGCAACTCCACGTTCAGCATTTCCTATTAGAGACAAGACAAAATACAATAGAAACTGACTAGTGATCTTTATCTAAAAAATAAATATTCACAAAGGTCTCGCGTTATGTTACAGTACCAGCCAATTTATCAAGAAGAGATAAATTGGCTGGTACTGTAATATAACGCAAGACCTTTGTGAATATTCTATCATGGTAATCCCTGCATGCACATAGATTAATTATACATAAAGCAAGAAACTCCCTATGCTGTAGCTTGTCCATACATGCACATCCACTAAATGTGTATCGATCTCACCCTTGATAGCACAATGCTTATTGCCCAAACAAAAGGCTGGTCTTAAGTTCTTCACATTTTAAAAATGTGTTTGGGTGCTTGGTAATCACCCACACCCAGTCACATACTTCAGACTGTCCTGGTGACATTCCCAAGGTGCAGCCATGACACACACACACACACACACAACACACACACCTTCCTTGAATAGGAATGCAGTGAAAGCTTTTACCATTTCAATGCAAAACACGATGCACAGGAAAAAAAAAGTGACATCGGCAGTTTTGGGCTGAGGCAAAACACAAAAAAAAAAAAAAAAAAAAAAAAAAAAAAAAAAAAAAGGGTAGTAAATGTGAATTGATCAACAAAAACACCTCACTAGTTATTCTGAGCATAAAATCCCCCATCACCACCTTAGCTAGTGAAATCAAAAGGCTTTGACAAACGCTTTCTCTGTGATGAATTTTCCTTCTGCCCAGAGTTAGTCCCTCTTTAACTGTCGGATACAATTGCTCCCCAATGGCGTTATCAGACACGAAGTGATAACCCTGATGCTGAACTAACATCTTCTCTATGCCATTCAGAGGGCCTGCATTTATTACCAATGACAGCAAATTAGATCCCTGGCATCTGGCGGGTAGGCTGGCATTTTGAGTGCACCTTTCCATCTCATTCCCCTTTCAAAACCCCATTGGCTTTCAATCAAAAGTAATGAAATATCATTACGGTCCTCAATCAAAGTGGATGAGACATGTAAAAGGACAGAAACAAGATTTGGCCACTCAAGAGTGCAGCAGAGCAATAACAATTCTTACCTTACATTCAAATGTTCCCACTTGCCTTTGTTTTGTTTAGTTTGTGTTTTCTCTCTTCTTGGTGTATTCCTTCCTCTGAGGAAACAGCTGTTATGACGACAACAAGGCTCCAAACTACATAGAACAAGGAAGGAAGGTGTGTCGCCAGGTTTTACTCGTTTGACTAATTGTGACTGACTGACAACAGGTGTGACACACTGTTCCAAAACGTTTAAGTGAAACTGACTCACAATACTCCTCATAAAAAAAATATGTGCACACATATTTTGTGTCAAGAGAAATACCTTTTTTTTTTTTTACATCTAGAAGTCTAGAAAAAGCACAAGAAAGGCAAAAAAGAATCTTTGAAATAGTGCCATGGCAAAAAAGTTGAAATAATTTTTCTACCTTTCTAGCTTTGGAACTTTCTATTCCTGCTCTCAAACTGTAAACTGTTCCTCAATGTCGATTTACAAAGGAGCCAGGGTTTTCAACCAATTTATATTGAACATTGGGTGCAAGTAATGTAATATGTGCCATGGGATGTTTCTGTGCCACCTTGGGGAATACAAAAAAAAGTCACAATTTATGACACCAAAGCTTCACATGACCTCTCATAAAAAAAGAAATGCAAATCTCAGTTCAAGGGCCGTGATACTATTAAAAAGTACCCAATTCAATGTAAGGTTGCTTCATGTAATCCAGTCACCTATTAAACCATGTATTATTTTGGTAATCCTAATAACCCAGTACATTTTTTGAAATTGAGATAATTTGTATCCATTGTCACAAAATAATGGATTTTGTGTTAGCATATTAGTGGTAGACGTATTGCAGAGAACTTTATTATATAAATATATGATTCTAAGAGGGTCATGTAACTTAAAGTATAGACAGGAATGAAGAAAAAAAAAAATTCTCAAAAAAATGAAATTCCACCAAACATAATTAGACAAATTGTGTATGTATATAGGAATATAACAAATCAATTTGGACCTGAAATTATCCGAAGTAATTACACAGTAAAATGAACGGATGTCCAAGATTTGTTTTAAAAAGCTCATTCCTCATAAGGGAACTACTATCTTTATCTTAAGGGAAGCATGAAGCTTATTCCAGATATTTGATTTGAATAAATGAAAGACAGCTTTTCCTGAACCAACAATATGCACTTCATGCACCGACCAATTAAATACGCTTCCATAGTTTAGTGATCTGCAATGTTTACAATCAATGTGAGGTGAATCCTATGAGTAGTCCAGAAGAAAATTCTAACTTATTGGCTGTAGAACACCCATGGCCAGTGATTGATTCCAGCTTCTGATAGACTGTGTGCCCTAAATGAGCGTGGGCATTTGTCCTGCTGTCAGGACAGCAATCCCCTCTCCGCTGCCCACCTCATCTGTGGAGAAGGTGACCCTGAGAGCCACCTGTTCTGTGGCAATAGCACTGATGCATGTCCCCAACAGCTTAGTGCCGTCACTCAGTCATGTCGGGGTGAGCCAGCAACCAGGCTGTGGAGAGCGAGAGAGAGAGAGAGAGAGAGAGAGAGAGAGAGAGAGAGAGAGAGAGAGAGAGAGAGAGAGAGAGAGAGAGAGAGAGAGAGAGAGAGGGGGGGGGGGGGGGGGGGTGTTCTCAGTCTTGTCTTCCTGTTCTATTTGTGATGTTCTTGGTTGAAGCCACAATAAATCAATATTACCAAACATATTATCAAGCCTCATCTTTCTCTGAAAATATATCGGTTGCAAAAGACTTGTCATGAAGAGATTCCAGTATTGGTCTATCTGGTCTAAATGCATATCAAACTGCAAATTACACCTTAAAATACACATACATTGACAGGGAAGGGGCAGGGGCGTCACACATGCACATGATTTTTGCACTTACTATTTTACATAGCTTTTTTGTAATTACTTTTGAGACAGAAACAGACATGTATTCTATAATTTATTATTCAATCCTATAATTTTGCACTGAGAAGCTATTTATCATTTGTCATAATAAAGTAATAATAGCATAAACCGGGGAAACCAGACATCGTTAATCACCGCACAACCATCATGAAGATATCACACGCTGCATGTTTATAGCTCCAACTAGTATACGATTTAGAATTAAGATGACAAGATGGCCGTCATACTACTGTCGCTGGTAATGGATATTGATTTGACAGTAGTTTTTCTATTCAGTAGTTCAAATAAATGTAAACGTATAGCTGAATATCCCTGACAAGGAGAAACATCTCCCAACTCTATTTTGCTTATTTTGTGAGTTATTTTGTGAGTTTTTCTTGACAGACATTTTTACGTTTGATTGTTATCGTTTTCTATATGATTTACATATACAACGCTTGACCTCAGAATTGTACGTGCAATAGACAACAATAGTTCCAATAATACATCAATACATAATAATACATCAATTGATTTTATGTCCCTTTTGTTTGAATCCAATTTTTTTCCTGCAAACATTTGGACACGAAAATAATTATGTTACTGTGCAGGTAGGCTACTAGCAATGTTGGCTAAAAATGTATTCAATTAATATAGCCAAACATATATAATTTATAGTTTTCTGCTCTATTTCTTCAGCTGCAAAACTTTAAAGAAAGGAGAAATAAAACAAAAACAAACAAAAAACAACAAAAAAACAAGCAGGGCAGATGGAACTATATTAGCAATCACCTCTGTTTGTGTCTATCACAGCTCACCACTACAGCTGACAGTTACAGTTATGAGCCCCTCACAAAAATGCTAATTGCTATTCAAGCTTCTGGTAATGCTAATAGTTTATGATAAACGACAACAGACAGTTGACTTTCAAATGTAATTCTCAGGGACATTCACAGAATGCTTATACCCCAAGGACATTCACAGAATACTTATACCCTGTCAACAACATGTTCAAAATATTAAACAGTCAGCACTTTTCTAGCCCTTGTCAACAGACCAAATATGGGGGTGTACTAGCATTCTTAGAAAATGACTGAGATGATTATGTCACTACAACAACTAATATGGTAATCAATAAACCAAAATTATGCAAAGCAAGTATTACCACTCTCATTTATCAGTCAATTAAATCAAAACAACTGTTATTTTGCAGTCCTGCCATCAGTGATAATATACGATTATTATGTTGTAAAAGATCACATTGTTAAACTAGCATGTTGGTCATGGCTGAATACAGATACATCACCATCAAGTAACGCTCCAATGCACCATGTTCCATGAAAAATATGAGGTCATCAAATCGTATAAGGTCAGGAATACTTTTATGCTGTCTAGTTGTTGCTGTCACACAATTTATTTAGGTGTGATTGTTTGATGAAACATTGCACCTAATTTCTCTGCTTGGACATATTGTTTTTTATTAGGTTGCACAACTATTATTCTTGCCAATATTCTCTCCCACCACCATTTAGCATGCTAGAACTGGGTCTGATTGACAGGCAACCGCAAATGTTATCCATCGTAAAAGTGTGTATTGACAAGTCTATCACAAAATCGTGACAAATGAATGAAACACATTTTAGTCTTGAATTTCCAAACTAGCTGACCAAACTAAAATCGATAGGTACTACAACTGAAATCTGAGGGAGGCATGTGCCCCCCCCCCCCCCCCCCCCAACACCCACCCACCCAACCCCCTGTGAATGACTATGAAGCCTCTGGGAGCAGGGTACTAGGGAATGGCATGGCCAATAAACAATAACATAACATAACCATAATTTACAGGGACATTTTTTTGAAGTGTTGTTGAGTTGTGGGCTGTCATATGCAGTACATACTGCAGATCAATCAGTTGGCCTGAAAACTGTTGTTTCTCAAAGTAAGCACATTTAGGACACTTTACACATTGTAACAACTTTTATTTAGTGAAAAGCAACAAGCGAAGTCGAGGAGCCGATATACAATTTCCTTTGAAAAGGTATTGCCCGGAGCAGGAAAATAAAGGCGAAACATTCTTTGACTCTAATAATGTGATGTTTTTACTGTGTGTACACATGCAATACAAAGCAATTAAATGTGATTTGCTATAGCCAGCTAAAATCTCTGGTGTCAGCTCATTGTCATGCTGCCGCAGGAAACCATTCAACGGAGAGCCACGGCTCCACAGAGACTTCAAACCCCCAACTTAATTGAAAATGCTTATTTTCCCAGGTTATTGGCTTTTCGAGTGCACATGTATCCTATTTAAATCCACTGACATTCCTCTGCATTTTATTAAACTGAAAATCATCAGGAAATTAAAGGGAGTGGAAATCCGCACGTTTTAACTCTACCATCGGTGATTCCGTCGCCGGTTCTCCTGGCACACACACACACACACACACACACACACACACACACACACACACACACACACACACACCAGTCTCTTTTACTCCTCTTTTGCCTTCTCTTTCGGCTCCTCCTCACATTCCATCAATTCATCATATCTGTTATTCTCTACCACTTACTTTCTCTTTCCCTGTTGCCCTATGATATCATTCCTCATCTTGGCCCTGCGCACCCGCCCGCTCCCCTCATCTTTCTCTCCCTCCATCACGGGGCCTATTTCTTTTAACTGTACTGCCTATAGACAATTTCTCATTCCCTCACTTTCCCCTCTTACTCTGAAACACACACACACACACACACACACACACACACACACACACACACACACACACAGTCACACACACTCACAAAGCCATATACATGCACAGGTCCTATTCCAGAGGGGAACAGAGAAATGGCAGCTCTGACAGTTGAATGGCTGTCAGACATGCAGATATGACCTTGATCATCCCCGTGGGCTAGAGGCAGTAATAAATGGAGCTATTACGCCGTGGGACTCCATTAACTCTCCAGTAACATGGCTGTGAATTACGAGCAAGACGTTCCCCCGGGATGTGACAGGTAGCCACGCCTCTTACGGGGCGTGCCGGCGCCGCGGCGACGGATGGACCCATCGCCGTGCCCGCGTTGAAGCGACGGCGTCCTCCTCGCGTGGAGTTTCAGGAAGCGCGTCTTAAGGTGCTCTGGCTGACCTTATTATTTGGCTAAAACCCGACGGGGGGGGGGGGGGGGGGATCAAACGGGACCCCTCTGGGGTGGTTGCCAAGGAGGGAAGATGAGTAACGCAGCGCATACTTGAACCTTACCGCCTGAGTTAGAGCAGCGTTCAAATACGGCGGCTACGGGCGCACAGCCCGTCGCCACATAAGAGGAGATTTGCATTCAGAGTCTAAGGTCAGTGACGGGGGTGGGCGCACACCAAGCGCATGAATTCACAGCTATCTGCCTCTCCTTCTTCTACTTAGCGTGCAGATAATTGGTTATAAAATATCAGTTTAGGCCCGAGTTCTCCTCCTCCTCCTCCTCCTCCTCCTCCTCCTCCTCCTTCTTCTCCTCTCTGCGGTCTCCCTGGACAAATAGAAGAGCGATCAAACGCGATCAAATACCATTAAGCGCTGTTTGATCGTCGTGGAGTACGGGTGGGGCTCAATAATCCATTAAGTAATGTACCGTGATGCGATCCTTGATGACCTTTCACCCCGTCCGAGCCCGCCGTTTCTTCTCCCTCCTCCTTGTTGCGTGTCACCACTGCGCGGTCAGAGCCTCTCGCCCGCCTTTGAGGCTCCTTCACGTTATTGATGTATAATCAAATAAAATTGCAGGCTACGGGGCTCAAGCAGGCGTCTTCCATAACCTGATGAAAAACACTCCCCCCCCCCCCCCCCCCTCTCTCTCTCGTGTCTCTACATCAAGGGGGAACAGTCAGCGGGCGGCAATTAGATTGATTGCACCCCTTCGTCCTGTCACTTACCCCAGCCGGCCTATCCCTGCTCTCTGGTCTGAGACGGATGCGTAGGTGACTTTTATCCATCGGCGCAATATATATTGCAGAAGGCTCCAGTGCCAGGAGGGGGGTGAGGGTGGGTGGAGGAGGGAGGATGGAGGGGGACAAGTATCTGCATCCACAGACAGGAGGGCTTTCTAGCCCAGCCAGCCTGAATCCTCATCCCATGAATAACAGTTTACGCTCTGCCACCGGTCAGGATTTACCACCAAGTTTCATGGTTGGGGCGGAGCGGTGGGGGGGTGACGGTGTTGGTCGGCATGGCAACCCTCGCCGGATAGAATATGTGGGGGATGGCTCGCGGTGAAATATGGCAGCGATGAAGGGGGCAGCAGAAACCTAGTCACTCTAACTTTTTTTAATTTGGATTGGCAAGCCAGCTGCCAAGAAGGCCATATTTTACCCCCCCCCCCCCCCCCCCCCCTCGTTTTCTGAGGGGTCCTGCTCCGGAGCTGAGTGGCTCTCAATCACGTTGGGCAGCAGGGATTTTATTGAATAACACTGAGAGGATGGAACGCCAGCCGCGCTCGTGTGTGTGTGTGTGTGTGTGTGTGTGTGTGTGTGTGTGTCGGGAGGGAGGGAGGGAGGGACACAGGATGGGTGAACAGCTGATGACATGAAATGAGTCACTGGGGAGGCGACGATTGATGTTGATATGTTGGCACCACACTTTATGTCAAGTTCCCAAATCCAACTCCTTGGTCAGCTCCTGTCTGCACATCCTTCTGCATAGCAGATAATTGGTGGAGACAGCATGTGTTTCGATTAGTGACAATAACTGCAAAATGTTCTGATGGCCAGATGAATGGACCGTTACTCTATTATGTCCATCAATAATTAAAGGGCCAGTGAATGACTCACATCTACAGCATGTGTCATTTCTCCCAAAACAACGGCATCCTCGCTCTGAATGCAAGCGGGGAGTACAACAGGGGCAGCTTTTTCAGAAAGCAGCATGAGGACGTCGTACAATGGAGGACTCAATGCCATGTTTACAGAAGTGAGCACTGAGACTGCCAAAGTAAGTCGCCAGAGAAGCGCAAGAGAGAACTTTTTTTTATCAACAATACCATCACCGAAAATGTCATAGCTCTTCCAGTACATAAGGTAAAATCCTTCAATTAAAAGCCACCGCAAGAGACCATGGTACAAACTCACTGCCCGTTATGAAATGTTTTCAATCAGCGAATCAAGACAGAGTAATCCAAAATGAAAAAAAAAGGTTTCTGGAATCTTTGTCACCTTTTCTCGCTCATGGTCACTGCAGCAGAATTGACCAAGGACCTCCAGCTGAAATACAGCACTTAGGAATCGTCAAGGTAATGGGAAATATGTTGTGTTGACAAGCCTCTAAGACCCAGGGTTCTGTTTTTCCCTAGCAACATAAATCTGGCCTTCTTCTTGCCCCCCCCCCCCCCCCCACTTCACTGCCCCTCTCTGTCCATCCATGGCAGGAGTCGTCTTGAGGCTGTCCTGGCTGATTGAAAGGCCGGATTTACATGCAAGGGGTCGGCCCAACAACAGGACTTCAATTAAGAGGACGGATGTAAACAGCAAATAAACGACCGCGTGTCATCAGTTCCCAGAGATCCTGTCTGTAACTCTGGCTGTGCTTCCAATGAACATGAAGGTTATTATTGTGTTGTAAAAAAGAACTTTGAAGTATAAAAATGTGTGTGGATGCGTCACGTTCAAGAGAAATTGCCGAAACTCTGAAAAATACCGGTAGAAAAGTGGGCTCGGGAGGGCAATACGTAGAAATATTCACTGGGACAACGGAGAGTGAGGGAAAGACTCAGACAGAGACAGTGTCACAATCCAAGATGGAGGGCTAACAGTAAAGATGTAAACTAAACACCGCGTTTGATTCTAACAACAGGACAGACTTTCCCTCCCCGCATCGGGTGCTGAAAGGGGTCATTACTTTTTCATACGGTGGCGAGTACAGACAGAGGATTCCATTACGAGGCAGAGTAAGATTAATGACACTCGCTGCCGTGGAGAGACCACAAAAAACACTGCTCTCAGGTGAGTCACTACCGTGGAGGAGACAAAAGCTGCTCACCGACACACATAACTTTACCCCCTCCCCTCCCTCTCCCTGTAGGTCACCAAAATGACTTTGGAGATGTGATACTCAAACCCCACGCTTGTGCTCTCTCTCTCCTGCTGCTCCCAATTTAGACCTGACCTTTCCGCTCTCCTGCAGGTCGGTAAACTACCTTCAGACAGGAGAGCGGGGAGCACCGACTCCAGTCTCTGTGGGCTCGTGAGGTCTGCGCGTTGTGTACCACGGACTGTTAGGAAAACAGGCGGACAAAGACCTCCCGTTTAGAAGGCTCCAAGTGCCTCAACATAGAAACACTTGACTTGAAGTACCACAGCAGCGTTTACAGATGTGGGGCCGCGCTCGCGCACCACGCGTAAAACGACGAGCTTCGTCATGAATTAAACATCGGCGTCCTATACTTGGCAACGGGTACAAATCGCTCGCTTCCTGTGGTCCTCACACGCCCCTACCTCATTTCCTCCTCCCATGGCGTTGTGGGTGTTTTCGTTTTCCCTTGGCTCATTGATATATATATATATATATATATCGTTCTCATTCAGGTGCCCTCGGTTGACGAGGAGCTCTAATGTATACACAGAGTTGGGAGGGCGTTCATATCCACTTCCGAAAAAAAGGGCGGGGGGGGGGGCTCTCCTGTCCTCCTACTTGCGAAGCCAATTATTTATGTCGGGTGATAAAAGGTACATAAAATAAAAGGCAGGAGCAACCCGGAGCCAAGAAATGATTCTGCAGGAGGTGAGGTCTTAGGGCCATAACTCAAGCAGATTGATACTTTTGTGGAAGCGGGGAGGGAGAGAGAGAGCCTCCGCGGTACGGCGTCGACGCACGGCACTCCTCCCGTCGTGCACACGGGGCTAGAGCGACGGAGAGGATCCGTCTGATTGCTCCGACGAACGTATAAGGTACGGAATACAAAAGCATTTGTCATAGGACACAAAGCACAAAGCCTTGGTTTCCACGGGTGCTCATCACGCAAGTTATTTTAGTCTCTCCCACTCTCCCTCTCCTTCTTTCTCTCTTTGGCACATACGCACATGCACAATCATGCACACAAACACTGGTGCACACACACACACACACACACACACACATATGGGACCGCCTAAAGACACACACACACACACCGTTGATGTCAGGCTAAATAGCCCGGGCCGGTACCTGCTGCCGTGCGGGGTAGCAGTGATGGGCCGTTTCCCTCTGAAATCACTCTGTAGTGTTAGCATCTGCTCACCCCCCATTAATCAAGGCAAAGGTGGGGAGGTGGTCTGCCATCTAAAACACACTACATCCTTCCACAAAGTGCTCTCTACAAGGTCCTAACATTTGGCAAAACTGGCATCTGCCCGGTCTCCCCTAAGATTGCCGCTATTCTTTTTTTTTAAAATATTTATTGTTTTCGACAAGTGGCCCTGCATGGGACCATTGCCATCTGTTGGTGGATGTCACCCGGTTACCAATTTGAAAACAGAGAGACACTCTTCAAAGCCCCTGTCCATAAATGGTATTTAACCCAAACTTCATTAGATTTTTACTTTGCATATGGTAGATTTTACTGACTTGTACATCACGTTGCATATATTATTAGACGTTGACTTTTCATATCCTAATAGACGGTTACTTTACATACGTACACAATTAGAAATTTGCTCAAGAAACACTTCATGCTTCTTTCTTTCTTAGCCTGCCTTTTGTTCAGTGTTTTATCCTTTCAGACAGTCGCAACCATCGTAGAATGTGATACCTACCCACTAAAGCAGCTTGGCCTGTTAGTTAGCTTCAACACCAAAGAATGCACATCATTATGTGATCATGTGTCCCTGAGTGATTCATTACAAGGTTAACCTCTACGAATGCCTTCGACAAAGAAACCAGAAGACAGGCTCTTCAACAAACACATTTTTGTCTTTTTTTTTCTTCTCTGCAATTATTTGACCGAAAGAAAAAAAAAGTGAGGATATCACAATGGCTTCGAAACTCTGGGAACAATCCAATAAGGTGTGCTAGCGATCACTATTCGTCAACACCACACAACACCACCTCCGGAGCCCTTTTGAGTGAGCCTTTGATACAGAACACGGCCATGACAAAGGGCCTGTCACATTCCACCATGTGTCGGCCGTAATGGAGGGTGGGGAGGAACTGTCCGGGCCACCTTTAGGGGCTCGGGGACGGAGGAGACGAGGGGGCCGGACGCGGTGACACCTCCGCGAGACCCTCCATCACCGGGGTACTCGGGACGGGCTGTCGCGGGCATGACGGAGCACGGGCCGGAGCCATTTGTAAAGCGCTCGTGGCAGCTCATGACGAAGCGCTCCCGTCCGTACTCCGGACCCGTCATGACTGGCACCAGGGACCGGGGGAGGGGCACGGTGTGTGACCCGCCGTGGGAGCCGGGGGGGGTGGGGGGGGGGGCTGTAACGGGCCGCACATGAGCGGGACGGGAGACCAACATGGCCTTGATGCAGCACAGCGATGGAAAGAAACTGTTTTATTGCTCTCCAAAAAATATGTATGAACAGAGAGGGAAGGAGTTCTCACGGTGGCACACAAAGCGGAAGGAGCTGGCGGAGTTTGTTCAGGCCCTCGGGGACTTCAGTTCACAACCAGGAGAAGGAAACAAATTTGCCATTATAAGGAAATCTGTAGATTTTTTTTTTTTTTTTGGGAAGCTATGAAAGTTAAAAAACTCTGGTCGGATCTGACCGCCTACCTCGGACCAACACCTCTGAACCAAATACTAGCCTTCTGTATTTAGTGCTTTGAAAAGTAGACCACATTGTTTTGGATGCAGCCCACTCCATTGTTGATTAAACTTTTGGGCCAACGCACAAGGGATTGTTTGTTTACCTCAACAGTATGCAAAGTTGCCACGGTCCTCCCCAAGGAGACAATCACTCCAGTCCTACCTATTGATTAGCAGATGCCTCTGGGACTGTGAGCAGTTGTTAAGAATCCAGCGCCGTAGCCGTAATGGAAATAGAGGGCGAAGCATGTATAATCCATACACATGCTTCGAATGATTTATTAACAATTATTTGGCTATGGAGCCAATTTGTTTCATTACACGCCTTTGTTTATTTATTGAGCAGTCGGGACGATGTCAAAAAAATTAATCGGCAAATAATTGCCAACAAAGCAAGACTCCATGCAGCCTGTTCAGGGAAATACAACACTCTACAAAGTGATACTGAATGACCCCAGTTTGTCAGCTTTTGGTAAAAAAAAAAGAAAAGCCCTTACATGGCTAATGGAGGATAAATTACGTACACCCAATTGTTGTTCAAGTCCAGAATTGCAATATTAGTATTCCATAGTAATAGCCGGAATCGAAGAGCGTTCAGCTGGAATTGAGATGATGATTGGTTGGTCGCCTCACTGGGTTTTGTTTACTCTCACCTCTTACTATCACCCCTGCCTCCTTCTTTAAATCGTCTTTTGCTTGTCTACCTGCTTCGGCTGCAGTACAACTAGACTGTTACAAGGGGATAACTGTCCTGTGTTGTTAGAGCAGCTACACATACGGTTAGTGTGCAGCTGTTTTCTCGTGGTCGCACGGAGTGTTCTCAGTCTGGACCCTGAAGCCTCTGGCAGCCACTCCCCACTCCTCTTCCTCCTCCTCCTCCTCCTTCTCTATTTCCTCTTTCTTATTTCACTTCTTCAGCTGAAGGGACCATTAGCGCAGGAATCCAGTGAAGGGTTTGAAAAGACAGATTAAACAACTCTTCTCATCCGCTAAGGTATGGACCCTAACCCCCTGCCCCCCCCCCCCCCTCCCCCCCTTTCTCTCTCTCAACAATATTCAAATGCATTCTTTTAAAGTCCGGGTGACCTTTAAGGTTTCTCAAAGAGCCGTCTCTTTTAAAAGGGGAGAGAGGGGAAGAGCCAGTCTTCTATTTGATACTCTCTGGCAGCGCTCCCAGTCTTGGGGCTTTTAAAGGATGGCCACCTTTCTTTTGAAGGAGGGGACATGATGCATTGGCATCAAGGGATTGCGTAATGACTTCTTGTGTGTGGATCATCTTCCTGACACAAGCAGAAAATGTTGGCAGTGTATACCCAGCTACATAGGTACAGTATATTAGACAACTTTGACATAGATGTATGACCAGCGAATGTTGTCCTTCCTGCTACCTAACCTCACCATGGAGGATAGTGGAAATACTGACACATTTCAGGACACAATTATCCTTGATAAGGGTTCAAAATGCTCATCACCCCCAACAGATAAACATATGGTATGCTAGATGTCTCACTGAAAAATGAAAAATCACATAGGGCTTTTCAGTAAGCCATTTTAGAGGTTCTGTTTAGAAACACCTGTTCTCTATGTGATTGTTTCACAGCAATACATGTGGGACAGTTGCCATGCAGAGTACCTATTTGATTTTTAAAGGACCTGGGCTCATATTGCATATCTATCTAGCATGCCTTGATTTATTCATTGATAATAATTTATTGAGAGTGTTCATATCTAAATGTCCTATCATAGACTAAGTTGTTCACATTCCTAATGATGTTTATATTAAATACATGTGAACCACACAATTGTATGTACAAAGTGTATGCATCAGAAATAAATAAGATGGTCAACCTCTGTTTCAGGACCATGGACAGCGCATCCGACTATGCAGCGACAGTAACATGAACATAAACCATGGAATATGGATGATACCTCATTTAAGTGTCAGCCTTTTCTCGACACTAGCCAAGAATGCTTCCGTCCAGTGGTAAAAAATAATTGGTAATCAAAAACAGCGGAACCTGCAACAAAGACTTCTGACCTACAGCGATGGTCTCTATGAGAAAAGAAAACCTCCAGAGTTCCTCTCTGTGTTTTAAAAAGCAAGTGTCGATCAAACATGTTTTCAAATGTAATATCTCACAAGTGTTTGCAGTTGCTTGGTTGAATCGATTTTGTTAATCTCTCCAGTTATATTTCCGAGTGTGTTATTCATGGCTCATTGTTCACTTGGGGGGAATGAAACGTCCATTCACTATGTCAAACATTGAGTTCATAAACTGCCATAACAAAAACAGTCGGCGGTTCTTACAAATACCTACAGTCCTGCCAGGGCTATTGGTGTTTGGCTTACACCATTAACATTTAAGTTTTTACAGAACTTACTAAATGTAATAAATGTTGGATTTCAGTGATTGGTTTTCGGTTGTCCAACAATTCAACCCAACTCTCTCCAAGATACTAGCAGACACACCCAGCTCAATCTGAAACATCTTGACCTGAGGAGCCAACTGAAGCCTTTCACAGGAGGCAACTTTCTACGCAACGGATATGTGTTTTTTTTTTTACAGCAGCAGTGGAGACATACAGAACTAAACATCATGGCCAAAGAAGATCAGCGAGCAACAAAACTTGCTGAGACACTGTAGACCTAGAGAGGCCTGCTTTAAGCCCGCCTTGTGCAAAGGCGCTGTAAGGAATTGTGGGCCTTCTGAAAAATTCACATAATTTCTGATCGTAAATACACAATAGTAAATATACACCATGTAAATACACAATCAGCCAAGGACCCCCCTGAATGTTTTCCCCTTATAGCCGACCCCCACTGGTCCCACTTGTTGAAGTATATCAAGGCTGTCACCCCTCTTTTAAAAGGAAAGGGCAGAATAGGACCAAATTAAACCTCAGTAATGTGTGCCTTCAGTCACAGCTTGGCTTTCGGAATACAAATCCTTTTTTCTTTTTTTTTCAGTACACCAAATGGTGGCAAAATTCTAGCTCCTGCACAGAACAATCAGGGCTGTGTTTCATGTACCCGCTTGGTGCAGTCATTCAATAATGTGTGTGTGTGTGTGTGTGTGTGTGTGTGTCTGTCTGTGTGTGTGTGTGTGTCTGTCTGTGTGTGTGTGTGTGTGTGTGTGTGTGTGCGCGCGCCCATGTTTGTATGCATGTGTTTGTGTGTGTGTCTGTTTGTATCCATTTGTGATTTTAAGTTTCTTACTAGGCTATAGTCCAGCTGGTATGCGTTGGGTGCTGTTAATATAACTCTTATCCTTGAGTCACTGTGTAATTAGAAAGGATGTGGATTGAGACATTTTTACAAGTGCAAATTGGGCAGACACTTCTCTGTTCCCAAGTCATGCTGACATTGGCACCTGTCAAACTCCTCCAGCTGCTGATATTGAAGTGTCCTCAGGAACATCACTGGAGATAGAAAACGAGGGTCTCTTCTCCTATTTGAATTTCCAAGTGTGGTACTACAGTATGTCTGTGTGCCCACCTCAGTTTGAAACAGATGGACCACTGCAACGTCTTGGCGTAAAACATGGAATGCCGTTTTCATCATTTTAACGTGGTGAATAGTACAGCTTCGATTCACAGGTCGTGTTTTCTTCTTCTTTTTTTCCCATTTGGAGCGGACAGGACAGGGTCGTTTTGGCTCCCTGAATTTCACAGTAACTGACATGGAATTAGATTGAAGTCATGCTCAGCTGGTCTCGTCCCCCAGCGAATGTCATTGTTGTCACCGCGGCTGTTCCAGGCATACCTTCCATTTGGAGGATCAGGTCTGGGGACCTAAGGCCACTCGAGGCCTGAATGCCAACACCCCACAGTGTCCAGGCTTTTAGGAACGTGCATTTTCTCGTGACATTTTCTGGTCCCTATACGATGGGAGCCATGCCATTTGAACAGTTATTTGTAGGACATAGGAGTGATTTTGAACATAGGTTATGCCCATATTCCTAATTTGACATACAAAACATTCAGACCTGCCTTATCAAACCGGTCGCCAGAAACCCGTCTAATTGCACTTGGTGTATTGACTTTTCATTGGCCGACTATGCCACTACGCTCCGTGATGATTGGGAGTAACAGCCTGAGAAGATCTTGATTGGACGATGGGGTGTTCAAAGCGATCCGTGCAGCACACCTGGCCCAACGTCAGGGGCCCTCACCAGGGAGTGAGTGGCAGGGGAGCGCCTCTCTGAACGCGTCCGGGTGGAGGCCCTGGGAGGAGGCGCTCTGATGGAACACGTCGTCTACATGTCGTTCATCCGCCCGGCGACAGCAGCTCCATTCACCGTCGTGGAGCCGGGCGTTGACGGGGGCGGCGGCGGCGTCTGTTAGCGTCGTGGCCATCTCCGCTAACTCGGCGGTGCTTTAAGGGGCGAAATTGACCGGAGGAACGCCGGCAGCGCTCTTTGAAAGGAGAGGAGGGCCCGTCGCGCGTAAAGCCTGCTTTGGGCGCCGAGCAATGCGGTCAAATCCCAGCTCAATTATTCAAATGAGTCCGTGCGTGCATGCCGATGCGTTTAGCCCACCTGCTGTGATCAGGGGGCCGCTTCCTCCAAGTCGCGTGATTAATCATGGACACATTACCCAGGCACTCCCTGTCCATGCCCCTGTCAAATCTTTGCTCAAATTGGGCTTTTTATCACAGGTGACGGAGAGAGCGAGTACGTTTTTCCGCCGATTAGGATCACAAAGGTATTATTTAGTAGTAACTTTAACATCTCTGTTTGTGTCTCTGTTTAGCTGTTTGGACACAGCTATCATAATCGATTTCCCTCCTCCATTCCGTATCCGTCTTCATTTACTTCTCTTTCTCTCTCTTTCACGCTCACCATCCCTGTCTCCATCCCTCCTTTTCTGTCCTGTCGGTACGTTGTGTCAGCGCTTTGCTAGCAGAACCACGGGGCCGGCTCGTCAGTCCGGGGCACCCACAACATGCTCCCCGAGACGGGGGTAGAGCAGCCCTGACAGCCTAATACCGTTCAGCTGGAGGCTAAGAGTCCCGCTCGCTGCTCTCGCCCGAGCCCCCCCCTCGACCCCCACCACCCCAAATCGGACTTGTTCCTTTCCTTTCATTATTTCATTTCATCTGAGAAATTGAGAGCTGCTTCTCAGAGCAAGAAATAAGAAGTTGGTCTCACTCCAGTGGCCAGAGTAATAAAGGAATGACTGGAGCAGCAGGCCACTGTTATTTATGGCTTTGGTTTCTTTCTTTCGCCGAGACATAATCTGGGGCCGGAGCAAAGGGAAGGAAAAAGCAATATTCATTTTTGTAATGGGGTTTTCCCCTCCTAGATAATGTCCTAATGTCATATTCCCTTGGATTTTATGGGTGGCAGAGCATGTGGTGAATACAAATCTGACTGTTGTTCTGTTTTGCCTAAACAAAATACCTTCAATCTGGAGCGTATGACATTCAGCGAGATTTGGAGTGGTTAAAAACCCATGAAAGTATTTCCCAATTACCCTCAAATTCATTGGACTGAATCCCAACTGTGGAAGGCAACGGAGGTACCACATCTCGGAAACGTGATGGAATCAGTCTGCTTAGAGAATTCTTACCCTCATAACCCCTGTAATGAGTCATCCATAATTGCTATGAACCCGTCAGCCTTATTTAGGGAACGAAAGAAAGAAAGAAAGAAAGGGAAAGAAAATGAAAGCAGTGGCCTAATCACTCCGCGCCTCATTAACACGTCTGTGTGCTGGGCAAACTGCTGCTGTGAAGCCATGTTATGACACAGGCTGACTCGGAGTCACCTCAAACCACCAAAATAAACACTCAAACAATGCGGTGCTCGTTAAGGCAAAGCGGGGCACTTTGTAATTCATTAATAATGAGATGCTAAATGACGGGCTCTTAGAAGTGACGACGGGCCTGCGTATTAATGAGTTGACCTGGCTTAGTGGGGAGCTCCAGCTGTAGACAGACCTTTATAGACTGGATGGTGGGCACACTGATTAACACTGGGGAAGCACTGGCAAACACTCACGCACGCACGCACGTACGCACGCACGCACGCACGCACACACAAACGTACACACATTGACTGCTGAAAAACAACTCAAAACACATGCACACTAACGCACAAAAACCTTATTTCTTATTCCAAACTCTCTATAACGTCTGTCCTAACCCTATTATGCCCTCATACAGTGGTGAGATTAATGGGGAGTGAAGCAGTTAGATTGGAACACAACCCCTTTTTCTATCTGATTAAAAGCCCTGCAATCCATGTTTACGTCCGAGTGCTGTATACCGTACAGGTGAAACAGAATAGAGCCAGTGAACTGACTCAAGACACCAAGAATTACAAGAGCAATTCAGGAGATGCAGAGAACGTAAAAAACTAAAAAGTGGACAATAAATGGCCGCGATTTACATTTACCCTCGGTAAAGTGTGAAGGTGGCTCTATGACAAATGCTAACCGAAGCACATCCAATCTCCATGTAAATAAGAAAACGGATATTACCCCATGCTTCTAATTCTGTTCCGGGTGCATGGGGGGGGGGTTATAGAATATTCAATCTGTGGTCGAACGTCCGCGCACACATGCAACAGTCTCTCTGCCTTAACACTTTCCCCCCTTTTATCTGCTCCGGGCGCTCACTTTTTACCACAACTATTTTTCTCCTCCCTCTCTCTCTCTCTCTCTCTTCTCTCTCTCCCTCTCTCTCTCTCTCTCTCTCTCTCCCACTCTCTCTCTCTCTCTCTCTCTCTTTCTCTCTCTCGCTCTCATTCGGCCAGTCTGTCAGAGAGTTCCGTTCAGGTAATGGGGCTGGAAAGGAGCGAGGAGACCATTAGAACTCACAGGAAATAGGTGCCCATCAATCCTGATGCTGTTTTTTTTTTCTGGCTGCGGGGTGGATCTGGCGCGGCGGTGGACTCCTGTCTGGCACCACCTCAGAACACTGTCGATTCAGCCCCTACGTGCTTTTTAGAGCCGCCATTTTGCCTTTAGGTCTTTGTTTGTTTGTTGTTGTCGATAAAAAATTCTGTCCGGTGTGTTGTCTGTCTGTGTCTCCGTCATTTTCTTCCCGGTAGTCAAATACACGTGAGGGGAAATAAAGGCTCGCCGCATCCCTATACTGTGTACAAATCGGCTGGCCAAATGAAGGGTTGCTTTGCCTAGGAGGTGGGCATGTCTTTACAAAGGTCACTTCAGAGCAGCCTGCTAATTGACACTTTGGAGCGCAAACAACCCAGAGCAGGCAGGTGTCCGCTCTGCACCAGCCTGCTCCATGCCACAGAGAGGTGGACAAGCCAGGGATGCCTGCCTGTCTCCTTACCTTGCCTGTCTGCCTGTCTGCCTGCCTGCCTCGGTGGCATTCAGGGAGGTGTTAGTTGTGCCCTTCTCGGCCTCTAATGCATCCGGGGGCGCGTGATTGATTTTTGGTGCAGTAGCCGGGTGTCTTAATGTCCTAATACATCGCTCTGTCACAGAGGGCTGCCTTGGCAACCTGCCCTTTCCACAGAGCGATCTGCGGCTCGATTGGATGAGACCGGGGTAAATAAATAAAGAGGCGGGGGGGGGGGTAAGGGAAACGGAGGATGAGGGAGGGGGGAGGCGGTGGCGAGCATGACTGCACCCGTAAACACAATCGTCATACACAAGTGCACACCCATGTACGAGCATTAATACAGACGCTAAGCCCACACAGACGCACACACACACACACACACACACGCGCGCGCACAGACACGCATGTACACATCGAGACGGCGGGCCGTGTTGCGCAACACCAGCAAATGCATGCACTTACACAACATCCCACCGGCAGGCGAGCCCGGGCCATTTCAGAAGTGTTTTCTGTTGTTTTCTAACCGGCTATCGATCGGGAGAGGTGCGGCCCGGAACGTTCCGGGCCGCCGCGTTTTTTTTTTAGCCGTTCCGCCTCCGCGGTCAAATAGCCGCCGAAATCAATACGTTGTTCTACAGCGTTTTCGTTTTCTTTGTGTTTTCTTGAAAAGACGCCGTTGCCGTCTGGAAGCTTTAAAAAAAAAAAAAAAAAAAAGAAGAACAAAAAATCGCGGACCGAGGAGGAGGACGAAGGCCGGGGCGAGACGGCGAGGGGCCGTCAGTCATGCCTGATTACCACATCACCTCGCTGTGCTGCTAAGGCTGAGCCCGTCGGCCCGTCTGATTGGCTGCTTTTTATACCCAGGTGTTCTGCCGTAGACCGTAAGAGCAACACACCTGTCTCCTCCGAGTTCAATCCCAGAGCGTTAAATTGCTCTCGCAAGATATTGTGTTTTTTTTTTAATGGCTGATTGTTCTCAATAGCCATCATCATTTTGTTATAAAATGGGCACAATGTCGTTTCTTTATTGGATTTGTTAGCCCAGCGTTGAATTCAGAGGCATGCTATGCAGTTAAAGTACAGACTGCAATTTATATGAGCCACCAAAAAAACAGATACTCAGTTTTTGTGAATTACGTTAAATGCCTATAGATATTTTCTTCATAGATCTTGGCAAAGTGCTCGGATGATGGAAGCTATATTCTCAAATTGTACGCCTGAACAATATTTTGGCAACACTGTAAGAATCTGAGAGAAGTGGAAACAAGGAAACTATTTGGCAATCCGCAACTTGAGCCACATCCTGCCAATTACTGTCTCGAGAGAAACAACTCTCTAAGAACTTTCTTGTTGCCAAAAAACAATAATTTGCAGCTTCATTGGAGTGTTTCAATGTAATGACCTGGGGTGGCTAGAAAAGGAAAGTCGGGAATTAGGCCGCATTACATGCCTCTTTGTGGTTTCTCCCAAACACGTGCACCCAAACAAACACACACACACACACACACACACACACACACACACACACACACACACACACACATCTCACACACATCTCACACACACACACACACACACACACAAACAAACAAACAAACAAAAAGACGAAACGCCCACCCACACACACACACACACACACACATGAGCACTCTAACAACAGGTACACAGGTGCTGGACCAAAGTAAAGGGGGGCAGCTGTAATACCGTATTGACACATCTGTCTCCTGTAAAGATGTTCCTTCTCGGTTGGCTCTTGAAACAATCACACACACACACACACACACACACACACACACACACACACACACACACACACACACACACACACACACACACACACACACACACACACACACACACACACACACACACACACACAGAGGTCCCCGTGGTGAGTCGTTCCCCCTGAGGAGGTACACAGAAGCTGTGAAATGGACAAGGGGTGGAATTACCCGCGCACGCCTTCCCTCTGACCTGACCTCTG
Source organism: Galaxias olidus (assembly GCA_026901105.3). Classification (NCBI taxonomy): domain Eukaryota; kingdom Metazoa; phylum Chordata; class Actinopteri; order Galaxiiformes; family Galaxiidae; genus Galaxias; species Galaxias olidus. The sequence goes on along the minus strand of JAPMUY010010971.1, from coordinate 69,535 downwards.
AGAGCCTCACAGTAAACTCTGCTGTGATGGGGAGTGCTGTTGTCAGGAGCTGTTGTGTTCACAGCGTGCCAGACAATACACTCTGTCTCCCCCCCCCTCTCTCCCTCTCAGCCGCTCCCTGATGCACCCGAGGCAATCCACTATAAATTTGAGCGTAAACGGCAAACATTCGCTAAAGGAAAATGTAAACTGCAGGGAGCTGCTTCCTCTCTGTGTAGGTATCAAACTAGTCCTCTCTCTCTTTACATCTCTCTGTCGAGCTGTGTCTCTCTGGCCCATTCTCTCTGCCTCTCTCTCACGGCAGGGTAAACACCGAGGGTCAGGCAAAGAGCGTTTGCTTGTTTTGTGTTCCTCTCCGAAGCCCCTGGGGGGGCGGCTAGCGTGCGGGCGCGCCGTGCCACCTCCACTGGGGTGTTGCCGGGCCAGGATAAAGGGGCTGTGAAGTGTCGGTCCGTGTCCAGATGGCCCGCACGGAAGAAGGAAGGGTCTCACCTGTGAGGCGTCATCGTCGCCCCCCCCCCCTCCTTGCCACATGCTCCGCTGTCCAACGCCACGATTGTTCTACTGTGTGCTCGTCAAAAGGGCCTTTTTGGAGAGAGCGTGGGGGTGGCCTGGGGGGGCTGGGGGTGGGGGGTGGGGAGGGGGCCATAGCGTGATGCCACAGAGTGACTCAACCACATCGATCCCTGAAACATACGACAGACTCTTCCTCTTCGCCTCAGGGAGACAGCAATAAATAGCCATGTTTTGGCGTTTCAAAACAGAGCGGGCCGGAGTGTTCCAGGGAGCCGCGGCCAGGCCGAGGTCTTTGAAACGGGACTCAAAGTTCAGTCCCAGACCCTCTGATCCCGCCTGTGCTGGAGCTGACGGCCTCTCCCCAAAGATCACTCTTAATTATGAGAGGAGGTGATAGTGCTGGCTCCTCTTTTTGCCGACAACAACAACACACACAGAGAGTAGCCGGGTCGCTCAGATTAGCCACACTGTCCCTTTAGTTCAAGCTTGGCTCCCTGAAAAGCCCGGCCATACAAGTTTGTGACGGCAGTTTAAAGGGGGAGCCATCGCCGTGGCGAATGAGCGGAACCGCCACGGACTCCAACGAAACAATGGCTTTCCCCGGCTTGTGTGGCAGCAACAGAATTGCACTGTTGGTGACCTGCCAAGCTCTTGTTTATCTCGTCAACTCTTTAGTCTTTATTCTGGCTAATTGTTAGCGTTCAAGCTCTTGTTCATCTCGTCGACTCTCTAGTCTGGCTAATTGTTAGCGTTCAAGCTCTTGTTCACCTCGTCGACTCTCTAGTCTTTAGTGTGGCTAATTGTTAGCGTTCAAGCTCTTGTTCATCTCGTCGACTCTCTAGTCTGGCTAATTGTTAGCGTTCAAGCTCTGGCTAATTGTTAGCGTTCAAGCTCTTGTTCATCTCGTCGACTCTCTAGTCTTTAGTATGGCTAATTGTTAGCGTTCAAGCTCTTGTTCATCTCGTCGACTCTCTAGTCTTTAGTGTGGCTAATTGTTAGCGTTCAAGCTCTTGTTCATCTCATCGACTCTCTAGTCTTTAGTCTGGCTAATTGTTAGCGTTCAAGCTCTTGTTCATCTCATCGACTCTCTAGTCTTTAGTCTGGCTAATTGTTAGTGTTCAAGCGACGCCGCGGCCCTTTGTGGGCGGCGTGGCGCGTTTTTCCAAGTGGCAGCGGTGGGGATGAAGGGACGGAGCGCAACGGGCTAGAGTTGCCATTTCCTCACTGGGGATTTCAGATGCTCTACGTCGGAGCGGTTTGGTGTGGACCACCATGCCCCACACAGTACTACGCGATGTCGCTCTGTTCAGGCGCTAAATTCAGGTAGCCACACACATGCTTTCAGGTCTGTAAAGGTAGCATATTTAATACATTTATTCATTCATATGAAGTATTAACGAGTCAGGAACCGGTGTGGGGACGGTGGAAGGACATGAAACCGGGGGCCAGCTTGTGTCTTAACGAACAGCGAAAGCTGGAGTCCAGCTGTGTGAAAAAACAAAAAAAAAATATAAACGAGACTCCTGAGAGAAAACACACGTCAGAGCCGCCGTGTCACAGCCAGGTCCCTACGACTTCATCAAGCCGACCGCTAATTAAGAGTCATTAGCGGTCGCGAGAGGGGAAATCGGGCGAGCGGCGAAAACCTCGTTAACGTGGCCACTCAGCGCGGGCGTGATGGGCGTCCCCAGCGCCAGCTTTGCGCGAGGCGCCACATTAACCATCAGCTTTGGCCTGATCTGAAGGCAGTAGTTTATCCAGTCGCCTCCCCGTCTGAGCCTCCGTCCGAGTCACACTGGCTCTGATCAGACGGCGGAGTTTATTGAACGCTGGGTAGGTGTGAAATACAGCTTCATTTGTTTGGTATACGTTCACCATTACAATTGCACCTTTCAATTTCCTACCTGATGTTACGAGACACCGTGTCCGTTGTGCTTTTGGAGTGTATTTGTTAGTTGCATGTTTTGAATCTTTGATTTCATCACCGATGACTGATGGAAAGCGTTTCTTTGATCCCCGGTGTGGAGGTGTCAGCTCTGTCAACAAACACAGACACACTGTAAAGATCTTCAACCCATTGTTACGACCGGCTCAAGTGGCCATAACAAAAGGGAGACACACCTCCCCCTTATTTTATTATAACTGTTTTCTGTTATTGAACGTCCCACGTGCCATGGCAATTTGACCCGGGAACAATATTTCTGTTCCTTACAGTTGAACATAAAAGGAGGGTTAATATCCATTATTACTCTACCCACTTTACCCTTCACAGTTTCTTTTGTTTAATTATGAGGAAGAGAGTGAGTGTTATCTTATTGCATCACTTGCCGGTAGGTTTCATGCTTGTACTCATATATAAATACATATACCCACCTAGAAACCACGGGAAAAGACGATTAAACCAAAAACACATAAAAAACGAGGTGGCCATATTTCCAGAGGCCTCGGACGCGTCCGCCTGTGTTTGTGTGCACACGTGCACGGGCTTCTTCGAGCACACGTGCACTAAAGACTGACCCTTTCTGGCCAACATAATCAGATAATGGTCACTATGGTAACTGAACCATCTTCTCTCCCTGATCGGTGGCCATGACTCTCGTGACCCGCCGGCGAGGAGGGAGGCCCGCTTGGCTAACGCGAGCCGCCCGGCCACGGAGCCACGGAGCCGAGGTCAGGGAGAGAGGAGGGGGGAGAGAGGAGAGGGGCGAGAGGAGAGAAGAGGGCAGAGGAGAGAGGAGAGAGGAGAGGAGAGGGGAGGGGAGAGGGGAGAGGAGAGAGGAGAGGGGAGAGAGGAGAGAGGGGAGAGGAGAGAGGAGAGAGGAGAGGGGGAGAGCCGTGGAGCAGCGCTGCCGTTCCACCCATGGAGTCACTGCAGAGGCACCGGCAGACTGGCTGGTTGCAGGGAGGCCGCCGCCGCCTCATTTAGGAGGCATTACGCCGCGCCGCCCGCACACAGCTCAGCTCCCTCCCACAGAGCCCCGGGAGAGCCCGGCTGACCCGGAGGACACGGAACGCGGGGCTTCGCTGGACTCTTAACCCCGCGCGCCGGCCGAGCTGGTGGAGGCGGCCCCTGCTCGCCCCGTTGGCCTCAGGCTGACGTCGCTGCGCTCCTCATTGGTTCGCAGCGCCGACGGGATTCCACGGCGAGAGGCCGGGACGGGCGGCGTGTCATCCTCCTCCGGTGTTTCGCCACAGACCAGACCAAACAGAAGGAGCGCGTCGATCGTTAGGGTGTGTGAAGCCGGTCGCGCATGAAGCGTTTATTTTGTTGTTTTTGTTGCTGTGAACTGGGTGGTGTCGTCTGCCCTGCATGGCCCCGGTTTGGCGGAAAGTTTTTTTTTTGTCTTTAATCAAGCAGAACAGTATCTGGCCATCCCTAACCCCGCCAGTTAATACACACACACACACACACACACCAACACCGAACACGTCCACGCGCCCAGACAGAGCGGCCGCAGGGGGCACGGAGGGGTGGAGGGGGGGTCACTGTGATTAAATACCATTAGATGTGAACCAGGAGCACGGCTGTGTTGTGGAGCACGGCGGAGGCCAGCAGGGATATCACAGGAGCCCGGCACTCAGCCCCCTGATTGACAGCCGCCGCGCTAACATGGAGCTAAGGGGCTCGGGGACCAGGGGAAAGAGGGAGTCGACAGAAAGACAAATACATATAGAAAGAGATAGGTAGCGTGTGTGTGTGTGCGCGTGTGTGTGCGCGTGCGTGCGCGTGCCCGTGTGTGTGTGTACTGAGAGTGCGTCTGCGAGGTGGGAGCCAGGGAGGTCATAAGCGCTGGCTGAAATGTCAAAACAGCCCGATGCCGTTTCCGCCCGACTCGATCACGACCCCCCAGGACTCCCGCGGCGATTAGGGGAGCGCCGGCGGCGTGTTCCGGCGCTGGGAATTCGCGACGAGATAAGACCGCTGATGATTATTGGGGGGATCAGTGACAGCCCTCTTCTCTCCAGCCGGGCCCACGTGTCGCCGCGCTCCGCGGAGGTCTCCTCGGCGCTGATGGCCCGTATATCCCGTGACATAAATGCTGTTTTCTTTTTTTCCTCAAATCGCTGTGATTTCCTGTCCGTTGATTGCTGCTTTGCTTTCACTCATCCCGGCCTGCGGTGCGTGTGACAGCCAGCAACGGATTCAAATAGGATTTGCATCGGCAGAAAATAGCAGCCCGGAGATCCACCCGGCGACGACGCATTAAATCCGAGAGAGAGAGAGAGAGAGAGAGAGAGAGAGAGAGAGAGAGAGAGAGAGAGAGAGAGAGAGAGAGAGAGAGAGAAAAACAAATATTCACCGACTTTGACCTTGAGGAGCAGAGCTGTGGGGAGAGTGAAGGTGTGGGGGATTGGAAGAGAGATTGAAAAGATAAAGGTGAAGAGATTAAGGCAAGAAGACAATGAGGTTTGGGCTAGAAATGCACTGATCTATAGAACTGTGTGACTGTTTGAGTGGCCCACCAACGGACCTATCGGTCGTAGACGTGAATGTTTTTCAGATCTGTGGACGGTGCAACGGTTGGATGACACTGCACGGATGGTCATTCTGTATACGTCTACGTCCATCATATATTTGGGATATTGGTTAGATTACACATAAATAGGAAGCATAAAAAAAAACACAATGCCTCTGATGTTTAACAGAAATGTATATGGTGGATTGCATTTGTTTTTATAAGTTATTCGTGCTAGAGAATACTTCGCATTTTCTTTAACTATTTTCTTCAATCAGAAACAGTAAGTTCAATTATCAAACATTTTATTATCCTTAATCATAGCTTACTGTAATTTGACTCCCTGAACATGTAGTAGCCCAAATGAAAAGGAAAGGTAATTGGACTACTTTTGCTTTACAGCCCACTTGCTATATAGCGGTTTGCTTGATTTTTCCTGAGTACATAATAGAGAAGCACCAGCACTTATCTTTATTGACCCTGAGTGCTTAATTGGCACCTCATCAAACCCTTTTGTATTGTATGGAAAAATCCATTGCTCATTGTGGAATTTTCAATACCAAGCTCACATAACTGAGCTTTTTCAGATGTGGTCAAGTGTTTTGGTGTGTCAGTGTATGTTCAAGAATTGGAAGCTGAAACCTGAAAAGATCATTGATTGGTTTGAAAGAATGACACATACTCAACATCTACGCGACCTTACTGTGAGTGTGTGCGTATGTGTGTGTGTGTGTGTCTGTCTGTGTGTGTCTGTGTAGCTGAGTAGAGTTCTATAGTCCTGGAGAGAACATTCAGAATCCTTGTCTACTAAAGCACCGTGACTTAGTCACACTACTGAGCCCTGAAACAAATAACACACACACACACACACACACACACACACACACACACACACACACATTGGTTTGTTGAATGACACATACAATCAACATCTACGCGACCATTGTGAGTGTGTGTGTGTGTGTGTGTATCTGTCTGTGTGTGTGTCTGTGTAGCTGAGTAGAGTTCTATAGTCCTGGAGAGAACATTCAGAATCCTTGTCTACTAAAGCACCGTGACTTAGTCACACTACTGAGCCCTGAAACAAATAACACACACACACACACACACACACACACACACACACACACACACACACACACACACACACACACACACACACACACACACACACACAGATGGGGAGGCATTGTTGAAGGAGTCCCTATGGTGATCTCATGTGGTAGAGGCTACACAGACTAAACAGCAGCAACAGATCACATTCAACAAAACCTTTCCGAAATTGGGAGTGGACTGGGTGAGTGGGTCTGCTGATTCTTATGCTACTTATGATCATTCCGTATAGGCTATAGAGAAAATCCACAACAATTAAAGTATAGGAATATTGATGTGTTTAACTATAGAAAATTGTTCCCAAAATACAACAAAAAATTAGGTTGCCCACCCTGACACCTTTCATATTTCAGACTTAGTTGACTTTTTTGGACCAGATTTAAATGCAACTTTAGCAATGAACCACACAGCTTAAGCAGAAGTGTCTCTCTTTGCTCCTCCATCTCCTTGCGGGCTCACCTCTGTTTCAATTTCACACCCCCAGAGAAGATAGGGAGTGAGGTGGCAGGGAGCTTTCATGGATCCCAAACCTAGTAGTCTGACCTCCAGTTGACTGGCAGCTCTCACCAGTGCTGCCCCGCCTCCTCTCACGTTGACCACACGGAGGACATGCGGTTCGTCCACTCATGTCCGTGGCAACCATCCCCTCACCCCAGCGCCCAATCATCCCCGCCCCGCCTCACCGTGGTGGCCTTGCAGGAGCGGCGAGGCTGATAGTCTCTGGTCCGGGGAGCTCTCTCCACAATCCCATCCACCACCAGCCGGGGCGTGACAAAGCTCCACTGCTCCCTGGCCGACAGCCACTCCCCAGGGCCACGGGGACAGGGCTAGCAGCGCCGTCTGTTAGCTCCTGGTTCCAAAGGAAAAGGGACGCAGAACCGATAGGAGACTCGTGATCTCTTCCTCTTCTCGGACTCGGTAAAGGAGCTCCGTGTTCCGGCGCTGTCGCCGGCAGAGGATTGATCACGGCGCTCCCGCCAAGGTCCTGGCTTTCCATCGGCTGGAACGCTGTATCATGTTTGGCCATTGTCTGCCTGCCGTCTGCAACCTGGCGTCACTACATCTCCCGGCGAGTGCTCAGGACATTCTCACCCCCCCCCCCCCCCCCTGTCCTTGACCATTGATTGCGTCTGTGGTTTAATACCGCCACACGGCTTCTGTTTTTTTCTCTCCTAGGCCATCCGTATCTGAGACGCGCCGGTTTCCTCCTACACTGCCCCCCCCCCCCGACTCCGTCACGGCTTGTTCCAGAGGGTGTTGCCATGTGAACGTGAACGGGGACGAAACCCGTCTGTTGTTTTGAGCGTGATCAGATGAGCAATCCACCCTATGGAGGCCTGCGGAGACACGGCGGGCGGGTCAGCATTCCGACAGGGAAATTGTTCTGCTTCCCGGCCTCCAAAAAAAAAAAAACTAGGCTTCTAGGATGGAGGGCCCAGCAGGCGGGAGTGTCAGCTTGGGTGTATAGGAGTGTCGCAGAGCGCAGCCGTGACAGTAAATCAGTCGCGGGAAAAAAACAAAAGAAAACCAATAGGATGAAACCAGTAGCGCTAGCCCCGCCAGGCCGGCGCACCCATCACCAAGACGTCCCTCACGCGGTAGCTAACCGTCCAGCTTTCACCTCTCCAATAAATAAAACGCACGCAGGTTGTCGCGACATTTTCGAGCCATTTTGCCGGGGTACTGAAACAACTCGAGGTATGAGTCGATATGCATTTGCACGAGGAACGCGAGGGTTAGCCGCGGCCAGATTTCAAATTCATTGTCGCCGCGAATCGACGCAGCGGGATTTGGCGGCACCACGGACACATTGTGTCGGGATGGAATGGCAGCCTGCATGCTTTCATCCAATCTGAACAAGCCAGCCCCTGTATGCCCTCAATCCCCCCCCCCTTCCAATTATGCTGGGTCTAGCAGAAGACGCAGTGACAGTTAAGCTACATGAGAATTGGAAAATGAGGCACCCAGCAAAAGAACTATTCTAGGTCAGGGACCGCAGACTTGAGTTATGCAAAGGCCGTGTGGAAAACGCAGGGAAGGAAGGGTGGGAATAAGGGAGAGAGGACGGGATGTTGGAGAGAGGGTCGCGGGTGAGATGGAAAGGCGGACGGGGGAAAAATGTAGACTGAACGTGTGGATGTATGAACAGAGAAATAGAGAGAGAGAGAGCGAGAGAGAGAAAGACAGAGAGAGAGACAGAGAGAGAGAGAATGAGATACAGTCAAAGGGGGATGAACAGATAAAGATAAGGTTAGCCGGAGGTTGCGAAGGTATTTTTTTTTTCTTTTCTTTTTAATGTAAGATTCAATCTCCGCGGATTCTTTCTCTCCTCGGTGGAGTTTATTGCAGAGAAGCTGTAACAGTATAATACCAGGCTAATCCTTCAATCCAGGCCTGGCAGAACCGGGTATAGATTTGTACTCGGTGCCCTTTACAAATCGCCCCGACATCCGTTGTGTCGCCCCCCCCCCCCCCCCCCACACACACACACTATTCCTCTTCCCGCCCCTCCGGTTTCACCCTCCTCCTCATCGAGTTAAAGGAATCGGGGAATAGAAAGTGATTTATGTTTTATTCGTGTTCTTATACTACGTCAGACGCACACGGGCCTGTGAGATGACAATTGCACGCTGTTGTTCAAAGCCATCTCTCAAAGCCTAGCTTCGTGCTCGTTGGAGCATTCAATCCCAGCTCCCCCCCCCCCCCCCCCCCCCCCTTCTCGCTCTCCTCCCCATGGCCTCCAGGGGGCGTTAGGGGGGTGTGGACGGAACAAGGCAGAAGCAAGAGAGAGCCAGTGTGCCTTGGCTCAGAGGATTAGCCCACTGGAGGCTTTCCCCCACGTAGACATCCACGGGGTCTAATGCAGCCCTGCCCGGATGGCTGCCTCCAGCCCCCAAACCTCCAGGGACTGGGGGGGGTGGCCACCGAGACACCCAGCTCAGGCAGCTTAAGGGGCTTTTGTCCTCGGCCGCGCCATTCGTTTGTGCTCGCCACAGGTGTCCGCGCAACCTATTTGCTTGTGGGCCTGGTTGCTTAATCCACCGCGGCTGAACTCGGAACAAAGGCTTTTTTTTTTGCATGTGAATCTGTGAGCCACAACGAGAGCAGAGCGGAGTGGGAGCGTTGTTTTGATATTAAGCTCCAAATGAGAGCCTCCGCGGTGAATCGATGAGAGCGTTTCTGTCTCTGCCAAAGTGTCCCTTTAATACCGGGGAGCGCCGACGATTACCCGTTATGTTGGAGGAGAAGCCGGCAACTGTCTGCTGTCGAGTGTCAACCCCCCCTTGCGTTAGCGGAGGTAAAGTTAGTGGTCAATTCTGTTCCGTTGTTTGTTGTTTTTGCTTGTCCGCGCGTGCGTGCGTGTGCGCGCGTGTGTGTGCGTGTGTGTGTGTGTGTGTGTATGAGAGAGAGCGAGGGAGAGTCTTTTTGCTCGGGGAGGTTAAGTGGATGATTGCGTGCTGAGATTGGGATGGCGGGCCGCGCGCCGCATTCGGCTTGTTCAGCTTTTCTCTCTCTCTCTCTCTCTCTCTCTCTCTCTCTCTCTCTCTCTCTCTCTCTCTCTCTCTCTCTCTCCTCTCTCTCTCTCCTGTTAGTCCAGTCTTTATTGCCTCTTGATTTCCTCATCTCCAGGGAGGTCCGATTGAACCCACTTGTTCATCAACCACTGTCCACAAACTGTTCCCCTCCCCAGCTGCGGGATTAATCTAGCCTCCATGGTCCCCATCACGGGAGCTTTGGCTGGACCTTAGCACTTGCGCCCCTCCTCCCCATTTAACCACCCCCCCCACCCCCATGCTCATACCCGGGCCTTGAAGACTGAAGAACAGGCCATAACTCACTGGCTGCTCAGGGACTAGATTGGGAACTTGTTTAACAAGCAGGACCGCCTGCAATTTCTAACATCTCGTATGTTGGTTGGACTTTTCTTTTTATGGGTTGGGAAGTCAGAGAAGTTAAAGGCAGCTAATTGAATTGGGGCTTGGAGAGGTTTTTTTTTTTATGTGGATTAGGATTTATGGTTTTCATCCCGGTTCTGTCTGTGAAGCATCACTCGCACTCACAAACACACTCTCACACACACGCTCACACAGAAAAAAGCTTTTTAAAACTACAGGGATGTCAAAGAGCAAGAGGCATTCACCCACTCCTCCAGTTTGCACTAGACTTGCATCAATCAAAGCGGCAGTAGCGTTGTAGTGGCAGGTGAAACTTATTTTGACTGCAAAACAATTCCTGTCAAAACTGTCTAATTAGAATTATATTTTCCATTTGGTACAATGACTGCCTAGCTATTCGGTGAATAATTTCCCAGTGACTTATTGATCATAATTCACAGTTATGGGATATCATAAACACAAACAGACCCCAGAGGATAATTTTTCTCTGCATCATGTCAACGTTGAAACCTCTCATACAATTACATGAAACATGTAGGTGATTCATCATCCTCCGCGCCTGTAAATATTCTCTCTCGTTGCGATATTGGCAGTTAAATTATTAAAAGAACATTAGCTGCATGTAGAGATAACTCCAAGTAGCTCAGGGAAAACTCACACTTTCAGGAGTTCAACGATGGAATGTCGACGCTCATGGTGACGAAAGAAGCATAAAACGTCGGCTCAGACGTAAGCTTCTTTTGGTAGAGCACGATACGATCAACTATGAAATAACAGAAACTTGGATAGATGGGACGGTTCTCTTGGAAAGCAATAAGAACCCATAATCATCTGTATCTGGTGAGAGCGTGTAATCTGACAGAGAGCCGTGTGCAGCCGAAACGTGCACGATTCCTTACCCCAATTCTTCCACCCAGCAGGCCGAATGAGGCATCATTCCAGACGGCTAGCTCCAATATGCTCTGTACATTATCTCTTTAATTACCACCACAGTGTGTTTCAAGCACAATTATATTTCTTCATGCCTGAACAAAGCTGACTTTCACTAGACCCCCCTCCCACCCCGTACACACACACACACACACACACACACACACACACACACACACACACACGCACACACACACACACACACATTAAATGGTTTTTAAACAAAGATGTCACACACCTTCAAAGGCAAGGTCATGGAGTCTCACCACCGCATCTAACTGGATCTGTTCATCAGATAGAGCTGTGAAAGGCTGAATCACCACATGGAAATAGTTTATTCACAGTGGGAAATTGAATAAACCCCGCAAACTGAGGGCACTAATTTAATTGTTGTTTCATTCAAATGAAGCGTTCGCCGTCCTCTGGGGTCTGGAATATCAGAGGAAACTTTTCCATTGAACTCGCAGGCACACACTCCAACAGCATTTGTCTGGCTAATGGGCTTTTTGCTAGAAAAGGCTTGTCTCCAGTGCTAATGTATGTGTCCAGGCCTAACCAGCTACCTCTCACGACATCCTCGAGGAAACGAAATGAGCCATTTTCAAAATGCTTAGCTGGGCCTTACAGTCAAATGAGACAATTTCCTCGTCTAATTTTAGCAGCGTAAAAAAGACGAGGAGCAACTTGACTCGTTCTGAGGCCGTGGAGAAGAGCCTTTGGGGGAGGAGGTGATAACGTTATGGACCGTTGCGTGATGGTGTTTCTGCCCACTCTCGCTTTCTCTCGCGCTCTCCCTCCCATCTACTCCCTGCCTTGCAACCTCCCCTCCCCCCCTCTTCCCCTCCGTCTCCCCGCCGTCTCTGATCGGTTTAATTCTCCACCTGCTCTCCCTCGATTAGCGTCTCCCTGTGTAATCCCATTAAAGGCCCCTGTGTTTCCGTTTCCGCCTGGTGCACGGTGCTCCGGCGCCGTGTCTCGAGGTGACTCAGGCCCGTCCGCCTGCCTCGCACCAGGGCCTCTTCGGCTCCCTGCCCTCCCTCAAACCCCCAAACATCAAACCCCAGCCCCTGCGTAGGCTAATTCCGCCACGCAGCTACGATCCGTAATCTTTCGGGTGACCTTGGTTGCCTTTCCCCCGAGAAAGTTTCTAGTGGAGCTTTGTCTATTCCCACGAAAGGGAGAAAAGTTAAGTGGGGAAAGAGTGTTGCGCAGCACATCGCCCGCGTGCTTCTTGGGCTCACATCTGAAGAGGGCGAAGAGAAAACGTACGTTAGCAAAACCAGACGTCCTGGTCAAAATGGAGACTCCCCATCGGGAACGGGATTCTGCCCAGGGCTGCTTTGGTTCAGGACTGCTAGACTTCCCGAAACCCTTTCCCACATCGCGCCAGGACATTAAACCAATCCCATGTATTTATGTCCGTCCAATCCTCGACGAGTTCCGTCGATCGGACTCCAGGCCCTCCGTAACTTTGTTGCCACCACGGAGAGAAAACAGGGGCAACGTGGGCCGTGATTATTAGATCACGGGATAACCGCGGAGTCGGCTGTTTGCTGGGAGGAGACGGCGGGCGTGATGGATTGCAGCGAGACGCGTCCCAGAGACCAGACAGGGCTGCTGACCGCGGCGGAAGAAAAGTCTGCAAACGTTCAACACACTTTTCGTTTTCTTTTTTCGGTCTTCCTGTATATTGCGAAGTCGAAGGAGACATCCGCCGCCACGCAATATATCATTATTTTTTTTTTAATGAGCCTCTTTTATTGCGTAACTGAATAAGCGGTAATCAGCCTGCGTTCTCCGCCCCTCAGCTCTAACGGGAGACTGTCAGGTTCCACTGTCTCTCTCGTACGTCTTGCCACTGCGCCGCTCGCTTTCCCAGGGCCTCGTTAACCGCTTCGCTGTGGACACGCGCCGGCGTGCGACGCCAGCCTATCGGTGGACGTCTGAGCCTGTGACCTGGCCCTTATCGTGCATCGATCTGTTGGCGCGACGAGGTCATCCCCAGCGAATGTAGAGTATAAACTCTTCCTTGGGGGACCGTCGACAAGGCGGGGGGGGGGGGGGGGGGCTTTTCTTTGATAGATCCCCCCGTTCTGGGTGAAGACCATACGTCTTCTCTCCATTCATGGGTCCATTTTGTTGCGCCCGGCGGGGGAAAGTCCATAACTCAGAGAGGAGCGCTGATAATGACTGATGCTCGGCTCGGAAGGAAAGTTGCGGCGCTGCATTTGTTCTGCCGCCTCCAGACTCCTCCAGCCGGGGAGCCGGGCCGGGCAGCAGTTTGTCACAGGAGCGACCTTTGACCCGTGCAGGTCCAACAGCAGATCATCGGAATTCCTTGATCCAGATATAGCCCTCCTGGCGCCCCAGGGAGGGTCCTCTGAGTGCTGTGCAGGAAAAGAATGATTTAGATGAAAGGGGGTGGGGGGTCCTTTAACACCCAGCAACTATCCCCGTCCAGAGCCAATGGGCTGTGTGTGTGTGTGTGTGTGTGTGTGTGTGTGTGTGTGTGTGTGTGTGTGTGTGTGTGTGTGTGTGTGTGTGTGTGTGTGTGTGTGTGTGTGTGTGTGTGTGTGTGTGGGCTGCTTAGTTGCTCAAACCCCTTTTCTGCTGAGCCCTGTCTGCTAGCTGGTGCTCAGCGGGCCAGCTTTGTCTGCCTCCCCAGGAAGAGCTCTCTGAATGGGCCCCTAAGAAAAAGAAAAGAAAAAAAACAGTCCCTGTTGGAGTGGGCAACTCTGGCTCCCTGTCTCGAGAGCCCTGGCCAGCCTGGTGAGAGAACACTCGCCCTCCCAAGCATCATTAATCTTACTCCCTCTCCCCTCCTTGTCCTCCTACCTGCTCCCTCTCTCCCAGGTGGTCTCCAACCGTCTCTCGTTTACCTCCCACCCTCCAGCACGCACGCACGCACACACACACACACACACACATACACACACAAGCACACACATCCAACCACACAGAAAAGCACACAGACACTCATCTACCTACACTCGCCTACCCACACACACACACACACACACACACACGAGACACACACACACACACACACACACGAGACCCACTTCCTCTATGGTTGTAGCAGACTGTGGCCTGCCCAGTGGGGTGGCGGGCCTAAATGAATGGCTCAGAGTGCTGGAGCAGCAGGAGAGCTGGGTCCTGCTTGGACACAGGCTGTGATTAGTTGTAGGAAGCCGGGGAGGGGAACGCCGCTGATCACCCGCCTCATGACTCAGCACCGGGGCTCCACACAGGACCGGATGGAGAGACGGAGGGGATGGAGGGGAGGAGAGCCAACTGAAAATAGCAGCAGAGGTACGGTGGGACTATTTCTCTCTCTTTCTCCCTCTCCCTTTCTCTCTCTCCTTCTTTCTCTCTACTCCAACACCTCACAGATACCGGGTTTTAGAGCGTATCCTCAACCAGAAGACACTGTTTTTAAAAGGACTGCATAATCCACCAATAGGTTTCTTTTTCTTCACCAGCCCCCCCCCCCCCCCCCCCAAAAAAAAGATGAGCGAGAACGCAATTAGGGCGTCGTCTCAAATGTCAAGCATCACATAAAGACGGGCCACTCACACAAACTCACATTGTGATTTTTATTAGGCCTGACACCGGAGGATTTAGCCACTCGCTGTTGCGCCCTGCTAAGAGCTTTCTCCCAGCGCCCGGCTGAGCGCGCGTCAAGTCTCGGCTTTCCTTGGATTAAGTACACCTAATATAAACCTGTCGAGCGGCTTAGTGAACGGGAGACGTTTGATTTGGACTTAGCGCTGCGCCGGGAAGATACAGGCCCATTTTGAGGCGTCGTCTTCCCCGAGGGTTGTGTTTGCCGATTCGTCTCCATGTGCAGTAACGTGCGAGGCAATGGCTCCCGGCGTGAGCGCGTTAAACTGTGACGTCATCGGCGACAAACTCCGAAATAGGAGGCGGCGGCCGTGTGTACTTTGATGGTATTTGGATATGCAAAACAGAGGCCTGAGAGTGCCCCCTGAATGCATTCTCTCATCTGAATGACCACTTTGCTGACAATCCTGCGGAAGCTACAAGGACGTTAGCGGTAGCCGAGAAGAAGGCAGTGTACTGAGTATCACACGATCATTTAAGACCCAGGCCTAAGCGTCTAAGGACGCGGCTGATGGCAGCAAACAAAAGGGGGGTCCGGAAACTCCAGGCACATGAAAGCCCCGCTAGATGTAAGCAAGTGGCGTTGGAGAGGAGGACCTGTCGCTCACGCGCACTCTAACATGTGCACGACAGACAAACGAGAGAGACGAGAGCAGACGGGGCTTTTAGGGTCCGGAGACATCAAAGAGCCTTTTGAACATCCTGCGGGGGAAGGAGAGTGGTCAAAAGAAACAAAAGACCATCGGCCGGCTTTGATGTCTCAGGGTAAGCTCATGCCCACTCGACGCGGACGAGAAGTGGAGAACTTTGCATTTGGGCTTGATCGAGACCCGAGTCTCGATGGCCCTCGAGTGAGTTTGTTATAGTTTTCTGGGAAGGCAAAGATTTTAAATTGGAGAAATGTAAATGTTTTTCCATACCGTTTTCACTGACAAGTCAGTAAGTGGCCTGAGACCGCTATTATTAATATAAAACGTCTTGAAAGTCACCGTCATCATTCTTACTAGCGTTCAAGCAGCCGTTTTGCATTCACAAAATTTTATTTCTGTTTTAATAGTGTGGCTAAGGTTTTATAAACGTATGCATGTTTTTATGCGATGTATAATTCATATTTCCACTAATGAATATTGATATGGGTGTTATTACTAATGTATACACGAGAGGTCACGTCCATAAAAGTTCAAATACAAAGCACGTCAAATGTGATCAAATTACATACGCTCGATAAATTAAAGCCAGTTCGTTTCACTTCTTTCTCTTGGCCAAGAGAATTATGTAAGTGACAAGATGAGATTTGAACATCGAAACATCCCTCGCACCTCTTTAAAGACCTTTCCTACAGGAGTACAGGAGAATTGTCCGCTTGACACAAACTTCGGACAAGTGGCCTGCGCTACTTCCAGTAAGGTAGGCTAAGAGAAAATGTGAGCAAGAACAAGGAAGAGGACATATTACTGGCCAGAGTGGGAGAGCAGAGAGTGGTGGGGAGAGAGAGAGGGACTGGGGGAGGGGGGTTAGAGAGAGAGAGCGAGATAGAGAGAGAGAGAGAGAGAGAGAGAGAGAGAGAGAGAGAGAGAGAGAGAGAGAAAGAGTTGACAACCCACTCGCAGATCTTGAGGTTGATCTACACCTCCATGCTTGTGTAAATAATATGTTAATTACAGTGTGGAGTTGAAGATTATGGAAATGAAAGAAAAAGCTCTTGTTGTGACCTTTGTGAAATGGTAAGCAATCAAGCAGTGTGATAAGTAGACTTTCTATTTCCAGAGTGTCAGTTGCTTTCCCTTTATCCCTTCGCTCACTAAATAACTCTCCTTCCCTCACATTCTCAGCCCACATTCCCATGCGTGATTTGCACGATGGTGCAAAAACACCCCTACCTAAACGTTTTTCCAAAATATTCAAAATTCTGAAGACCAATAATTTGGGGATTCAAGTCAATTCATCGAAATGGAAAGGTCCACAAAATCAAAGCATTTTGAATATTTTCTCTCTCTCTCTCTCTCTCTCTCTCTCTCTCTCTCTCTCTCTCTCTCTCTGTTTACCTGTTCGTCTGTCTGTCTATCATTCTGTCTGTCTGTCTCTCGCTCTCTCTCCCCCCAGTGGTTCAGCAGGATCCAGGGTCAATGCCGCAGTGTCGCTTACATTCAATGCTTACACACTGAACAACTGTACAAAATAAAAAAAATTGCATACCTCTCCGGGAACCATCACCTTATCGTGGTGGAGAGGTTTGTGTGTCCCTATGAACCTGGGGGCTGTGTTGTCTGGAACCTTGTGTCTCTGCAGTCCCCGGCGGCAACAATATTTCGGCGTAGGCCGGACTAAGAATGGTTCAAAAGCCCTCATGGAAAAACCTATAAGAGAGGACGATACCCGGCCCGGAGGAAGCCCGGGGTCCCCTTCTGGAGCCAGGCCCAGGAGGAGGACCCGTCAGCGAGCGCCTGGTGGCCGGGCTTGCCACGGAGCCCGGCCGGGCATAGCCCGAAAAAGCAACGTGGACAACAACAACATCTCTTCTTCTCCGTCCCGTGGGCTCACCACCCGCGGGTGCGCTGCCAGAAAGGTGGCAGTGAAGGCAGAGGTTTTCGACGGATCGGACCCGGGTGGCAGAGGCTGGCTTTGGGGACGTGGAACGTCACCTCTCTGGGAGGGAAGGAGCCGGAGCTTGTGCGGGAGGTGGAGCGCTACCAGCTGGATCTGGTGGGGCTTACCTCTACGCACAGCCTCGGCTCTGGAACCTCACTTCTGGATAGGGGTTGGACTCTATTCTTCTCCGGAGCTCCCCAGGGTGAGAGGCGCAAGGCTGGTGTGGGGATACTCACGAGTCCCCGGCTAAGTGCCTCTATGTTGGAGTTTACCCCAGTGGACGAGAGGGTCGCCTCCCTACGCCTGCGGGTCATGGGGGGGAAAACTCTGACTGTTGTCTGTGCCTATGCACCGAACAGCAGTTCGGAGTATTCGGCCTTTTTGGAGACCCTGGATGGAGCCTTGTATGGGGCTCCTGAGGGGGACTCTGTAGTCTTGCTGGGGGACTTCAACGCACATGTGGGCAATGATGGAGACACCTGGAGAGGCGTGATTGGGAGGAACGGCCTCCCGATCTGAACCCGAGTGGTGGCTTGTTATTGGACTTCTGTGCTAGTCATGGAATGGCCATAACGAACACCATGTTCGAACATAAGGATGCTCATAAGTGTACCTGGTACCAGAGCACCCTAGGCAGAAGGTCGATGATCGATTTTGTTATCGTATCATCGGACCTGAGGCCATATGTTTTGGACACTCGGGTGAAGAGGGGGGCAGAGCTGTCAACTGATCACCATCTGGTGGTGAGTTGGGTCAGGTGGCGGGGGAAGCCTCTGGACAGACCTGGTAAGCCCAAGCGTGTAGTGCGGGTGAACTGGGAACGTCTGGAGGAGTCCCCGGTCCGGGAGGCTTCAACTCACACCTCCGGCGGGGCTTCTCTGGCATCCCTGTGGAGGCTGGGGGCATTGAACCGGAGTGGGCGATGTTCAAAGCCTCCATTGCTAAAGCTGCGTCTGAGAGTTGTGGTCTCAAAGTCTTAGGTGCCTCAAGGGGCGGTAACCCTCGAACATCCTGGTGGACACCGGTGGTCAGGGGAGCCGTCCGATTGAAGAAGGAGGCCTTCCGGGACATGCTGTCCCGGGCGACTCCGTAGGCAGTTGCAAGGTACCGACAGGCCCGAAGGACTGCAGCCTCGGCCGTGGCAGAAGCAAAGCAGCGGGTGTGGGAGGAGTTCGGAGAAACCATGGAGAAGGACTTTCGGCTGGCGCCAAAGCGGTTCTGGAAGACCATCCGACACCTCAGGAGGGGAAAGCAGGGAACAATTCAAGCTGTATACAGTAAGGATGGGACGTTGTTGGCCTCAACTGACAAGGTGATTGGGAGGTGGAAGGAGCACTTTGAGGAACTCCTGAACCCGACAAACCCACCCTACATAGTAGAGACAGGGCTGGAGGATGATGGGGGATCAGCATCAATCTCCCTGGCGGAGGTCACTGAGGTAGTCAAACAACTCCACAGTGGCAAAGCCCCAGGGGTTGATGAGATCCGCCCAGAAATGCTGAAGGCTGTGGGTGTTGAGGGACTGTCATGGATGACACGTCTTATCAACATTGCGTGGAAGTCGGGGACAGTACCTAAGGAGTGGCAGACCGGGGTGGTGGTTCCCCTGTTCAAAAAGGGGGACCGGAGAGTGTGTGCCAACTACAGAGGCATCACATTACTCAGCCTCCCCGGGAAAGTATACTCCAGGGTGCTGGAAAGGAGGGTTCGACCGATAGTCGAACCTCGGATTGAGGAGGAACAATGCGGTTTCCGGCCTGGTCGTGGAACAACGGACCAGCTTTTTGGCCTCGCGAGGATCTTTGAGGGGGCCTGGGAGTATGCCAATCCGGTCTACACGTGTTTTGTGGATTTGGAGAAGGCGTATGATCGGGTTCCCCGGGAGATACTGTGGGAGGTGCTGCGAGAGTATGGGGTGAGGGGGTCTCTACTCAGAGCCATCCAATCTCTGTACTCCCAAAGCGAGAGCTGTGTCCGGGTCTTCGGCAGTAAGTCGGACTCGTTTCCGGTGAGGGTTGGCCTCCTCCAAGGCTGCGCTTTGTCACCTATCCTGTTTGTGGTATTCATGGACAGGATCTCACGGCGTAGCCGCGGGGGAGGGGGGCTGCGGGTTGGTGGGCAGAGGATTGCATCACTGCTTTTTGCAGATGATGTGGTCCTGATGGCATCATCAGTCTGCGACCTGCAGCACTCATTGATCGGTTCGCAGCCGAGTGTGAAGCGGCTGGGATGAGGATCAGCACCTCCAAATCTGAGGCCATGGTTCTCAGCAGGAAACCGATGGATTGTCTACTCCAGGTAGGGAATGAGTCTTTACCCCAAGTGAAGGAGTTCAAGTATCTTGGGGTCTTGTTCTCGAGTGAGGGGAAAATGGAACGAGAGATGGGCCGGAGAATTGGAGCAGCGGGTGCGGTGTTGCAGTCGCTTTTATCGCACCGTTATGACGAAGAGAGAGCTGAGCCAGAAGGCAAAGCTCTCAATCTACCGGTCTATCTTCGTTCCCACTTCACCTATGGTCATGAAGGGTGGGTCATGACCGAAAGAACGAGATCGCGGATACAAGCGGCGGAAATGAGTTTCCTCCGGAGGGTGGCTGGCATCTCCCTTAGGGATAGGGTGAGAAGTTCAGCCATTCGTGAGGGACTCGGAGTAGAGCCGCTGCTTCTTTGCGTAGAAAGGAGCCAGTTGAGGTGGTTCGGGCATCTAGTAAGGATGCCACCTGGCCGCCTCCCTAGGGAGGTGTTCCAGGCACGTCCAGCTGGGCGGGGCAGACCTAGGACCAGGTGGAGGGATCATATCTCCACACTGGCCTGGGAACGCCTTGGAATCCCCCAGTCAGAGCTGGTTAATGTGGCCCGGGAAAGGGAAGTTTGGGATGCCCTGCTTGAACTGCTACCTCCGCGACCCGACCCCGGACAAAGCTGATGACGATGATGATGATGATGATGATGATGATGATGCATACCATGGTCGTTCTATCATTGTTTACAAGGGTCACATCATGTCAGTTTGTCAAAAGATTTCTTCAGTGAATCACTACGAAGTAAACATTTATTAAATAATGATGTTGTAAAAGAAGTTTTGAATAGAGTTATAAAAAAGGAGCCTGAATAACCCCGCCATCAACAACATTTAACACTGTGTACATACATCTCTGTAAAGTATAAAATCTTTTTTTAAATGGCTGTAACAGAGCAGCTAATTGCAGTCCCGTAATTAGTGTGATCATTGTAAGGCAGGGAAAGCCATCAGTTGGGTGGCTAGTTTGGATGGTGGAATCAACTGTGAAACGTCTGTGTTTTCTTAATGTGAATGCAATGGGCCAAAAAAGATCATCTGAAATAGCATGTTGAGGCCATTTGTGGCGTAAATGTGCTGAACATGAACCATAACAATACTCAAAGTTTAACCCGGTGTGCTTTTGATAATAGTGGTTGAGTCTATTTTGCGGCACCATTAAATAGGAATTCTTGGAAATGTGAAAATGCTCCACACGGATGCATCTATAACAGGCTGTTGCTGTGTGTTTTGGCTGCCTATTCAATCAGCAAGTCCGGACCAGCATATTCGCTGCCTAGCAACCTCTGACTCTTGGCAGGGACGAGTGTGGGGTGGGAAAGAGAGAATCCAATTTAAAGAGAAACCATTGTTTAATTGGTCCAAATATCAAATTGGGAAAGACTGTGCCCGCGGTTTCTGCCATGTATGGACAGGGAAGTATTCAAGGGTAGACAATTAGCATAAATAGCTTTCAAGAAGTCGCCAGAAATCCCAGAGCGGTGGATTTGAAAAGGTTCCTTTTAACTAAAAAAACAGCGAGTGCCATGTTGTGTAACTGTGGAGAACGGGGGGGGGTCACTCTAAGGATACGGCAAAAGTCATTCATTCGACATCAACTTTACGGTGAGACTAGACGATCTGTCGACCATCAATGGCACGTCAATAGGACAGATGGGGAAGCAGAGATTGGCCGTTCGAGAGAACTCCCCAACACAATGGCCCTTTAATTAGAACGGCTTCGTTTAACCTCTGCGAGCCCGCCGTAAATACTAACATCCCCTCGTTTCTTTCAGCTTTGCATTTTTTTGGGGAGTTTTTTCCCGCCCCTTAAAGTGTGTTGATTGTTATTGTGGTTCCCATCATCAACGATTGCCTCTCCGTTTACGGAGGGGAGATCATTAAAATCCCATCGCCGAGCGAGGCGAGCTGCAACTTCAAACGCTTGGAGAGGCAGCCGGGCCCCTCTCCCTCGATGAGCACAATTACGGCTCCCGCTGCCTCCTAATAATAACTCGCTGGAGTGGAGGTCGGACCGGGAACAGGGAAGGAGGGAGGGAGCGAGGGAAGGAGGGAGAAAACAAGGCTGGGAACTGTGCGGCAGAAAGGGAGAGTGGGAAGCGCCGCGGTAGGGAGGCGCCCGAGAGATTGCCACTGTGGGTTTTAGCAATCACTGTCCTGTACTGTGGGTGTGTCAAATTAGCCCCACGCAGACAGAGAGACAGAGGGAGAAGGGAAAGAGGAGAGAGAGGGAGAGAGAAAATGAGAGAGATAAATGGAAACAGATGTTGTTTATGCATCCTGTCCAAATGGACTGGTGCTCCACGGCCCCGTCAGTGTCTCTTAAGCAGTGCATTATAAACCCCTTAGCCAACCTCGGCTTGCCTCAGAGGACAAAAGCAACCCCTAGCACTCAGCATCGCCACGCCACTGTCCTATTGTCGGACCTAGCCCTCAATAGCTCTACCTCTGAGTTTCAGCCAAGCAAAAAGTTACACAGAGAGAGAGAGAGTATGTGAGAGAGAGACAGAGAGAGTATTGAGAAAGAGACAGACAGACAGACAGAGAGTGTATGAGAGAGAGAGAGACAGACGGACGGACGGACGGACGGACGGACGGACGGACGGACGGACGGACAGACAGACAGACAGACAGTGTATGAGAGAGAAAGAATGCAGAGGAGGAACAGAAGAATGGTTTTGAACTGACGAGACGCTGTCGGCGTACCAGCGAACGCTATTACGCTGCTAAGTGGAGTGACAAAAATGTACTGGGCTGAAAACAGCTCTCCAGGGCGGATGATATCAGAGAAAATGCTTTTTTTCCCTCTCGCTTTAGACATCGAGCGTGGAAAAAAAAAACGAGTCGGGACTCGTGTGAGTACATGGTATATGACACGGGAGTATGAAACATGGATGTGTATGTAAATAAGGGCCTGTGGGAACGGGATGACTCTGAGGGGAAGGCAGTAGGTGGGGTGGGGGGCTGCGGTGGGCGGGAGACAGGAGGAAGGGGGGAGTGTTTTGCTATCATTAGCACTCGCGTATGAAAGTTAATCGGCTGCATTAACAAGGAGCCTTCACTTGGGCTTTCAGTGCCGAGCGTCAGGGAAAGGAAATTGTTAGGAAGGCGAATAACAGCGGCGGTTTAACCGCGGGGACGAGGCGAGCGACGGGCACAAACGACTGGAATAATTGGTAGATAGTGAGACATCCGCTTAAGCAGGGGGTTTTAGTGAATCTTGACAGCCTGGAATTACCGGGGCTGGGTGACGCTAGGCCGCAGCCAGCCAGCCTCTCTCCAGTGTTCCCACAGTCAGCCAGCCTCTCTCCAGTGTTCCCACAGTCAGCCAGCCTCTCTCCAGTGTTCCCGCAGTCAGCCAGCCTCTCTCCAGTGTTCCCACAGCCAGCCAGCCTCTCTCCAGTGTTCCCACAGCCAGCCAGCCTCTCTCCAGTGTTCCCACAGCCAGCCAGCCTCTCTCCAGTGTTCCCACAGCCAGCCAGCCTCTCTCCAGTGTTCCCACAGTCAGCCTCTGTTCTCCAGACAGAGACAGACGTATAAAACAGGTCTCTGTTTTTCACTCTTTCTTTTGTTTTTTTTTAGCACAGGGAATTTTGGCAGACGTGTGAATACTTGCGCACCCCTCAAAAAGAGAGGAGTTTGCACCCCGTTTTGCTCAGTCGTTCC
This sequence comes from Galaxias olidus, assembly GCA_026901105.3. Classification (NCBI taxonomy): domain Eukaryota; kingdom Metazoa; phylum Chordata; class Actinopteri; order Galaxiiformes; family Galaxiidae; genus Galaxias; species Galaxias olidus. The sequence goes on along the minus strand of JAPMUY010010971.1, from coordinate 46,446 downwards.
TCACGGAACGAGCTAGCGAACGGTTTGCCGGGGAAAGAATGGGATGATGAAGAAACGACAAAGGGCTCGACACTTCCTGCTTTTCCCTGCTCTTGACCTGGGATCTACACACACCTCTGACAGCCGTGCCAATCCCGAACGACTGACCGACTGACTGAGTGACTAGCTGACTGACTGAACGAATGACTAGCTGACTGGCTGATGAACTGACTGACTAACGAGGGAGCACTCCACTCCCCACCGACAGTAGAAGAGAAATGGTGTGGCTCAAAAAGAAGGTTCTCGTTGCGATATTTGTGAAATGAAATGCAATCAGGCACGATCCATAATAATAGGCGTCTGCCCGATTACCTTCCAAAGCCTCTCAAACCTGGTGTCCACGTTTGTTAACGCCCTCGTCTCACTTTACAACCAGTGGTCCAGCCCCTGTCATGGTTTTTTTTCTTATGGCGGCCCACTCCTCCTCCAATCAGGAGTCCGGCTGCAGGGATGAGCCTGGTTAAACTCCGGTCCGCAGGGTCCGCTTCTGCCCCCGCGGGTTCCACCTCGTTTCCCCCGGCACCTCTATGGATGTCTTCCCTCCGTTTTCTCCGTGGCTCCCACCCTCCGGCCCGCCCTCGGGTCTGTGGCCCCCTGCCTTGCTAAGAGTCAGCGGCCGCAGTTGATGTTTTAAGTAGAACTGGAGGCCGGGCCAGGAGGAGTCCTTGTACCAGGGACGGGTGGGTGGGTGGGTGGGTGGGTGGGTGGGGAGGGGGGGGGGGGGGGGGGGGGGGGGTGGCCGCGGGGGTTTAAGAGGCTAGGAGAGCAGGAATGAAATGAGCCGCCCCGCTGAGGACCCCCCACTGGTCCCCCAGTCCTTCACCCCCACCCTCCATCAGTTCCCCCCTATCTCCTGGACAGGCTGGCGGTGTGTGGGTCTCCACCAGTGACTCTCTCTCTCTCTCTCTATGTGTGCTTGTGTGAATGCGAATGTTTTCCATAGAAAAACATTGCTGTTTGCATTCTGGTGTTCTTCTAGGATCTGAGGGGGTGTGTGTGTTTGTGTGTGTGTGTGTGTGTGTGTGTGTGTGTTTGTCTGCGTACGTGCCCTCTGACTGTGTATGTTTAAGTGTTATTTCTGCATTAACACACAGGAAACTCACGTGTGTGTGTGTGCGTGTATTTGTGTGTGTGTGTGTTTGTCTGCGTACGTGTCCTCTGTGTGTGTTAAGTGTTATTTCTACATTAGCACCCCCGGAAACTGACGCGCGTGTGTGTGTGTTTGTGTGCGTACGTGTCCTCTGACTGTGTGTTTAAGTGTTATTTCTACATTAGCACACAGGAAACTGACGTGTGTGTGTGTGTGTGTGTGTGTGTGTGTGTGTGTGTGTGTGTGTGCGTGCGTGTTTGTCTGCGTACGTGTCCTCTGACTGTGTCTGGCTGTGTGTGTTTGAAGTGTTTTTCCTACATTAGCTCCCAGGAAACATCCTCGTCAGGGAGCGATCCGTGTTCGCTCACGGCTTCCCCCGCGCAGCGCCCTCATAGCCGAGCCCAACGCCGTGAAGCCACGTTTGATAAGACGCGTCTCCTTATCCCGTCCCCTCCCGCTGCCTTTGAGCAGAGGACGTAAGAAGTCAGGGGGAAGCAGGAGGTAGGTGAGAACGAGGGAGGGAAGACATGTCACAGGGAAATAGGACCTGGGAAAATGGTGGGAGCACCAGCTGAACGCTGGGACGAGCCATTGCCGTGATTGCAGTGAAGAGCAGGGTGGTATTTCTGAAACAAGTCAGAGGGTTACGTGACGGAGGCGTATAATTACAGCCAACGGACAGGCGGGCGGGCGGATGGGGGAGACGCTCGACGCGGTCAAAACATGCCAGCTCCCTCCCTCCCTCCCTCCCTCGGTCGAGAACACTGGAGAGAGACGGCGATACAACACCAATTGTTTGTATACTGACGGAGGAGGGAGAGAGAGGGAAAGAGAGAGAGGTAGAAAAATGTGGAGAGAGAGAGAGAGAAAGAGAGAGTCCGAAAAAAACAGAAATTTTCTGTGTTGAGTACGTCGTGAGGAATTTTCCAGGTCTGGTGCTTTGACAAGCGTGACGTGTGTGAGGAAGTGTGTGTACGCGCGTTCGTATGAATTACTTTGCATTTGGATGATGATTTGGAAATACTTTGCTTTCATGAAGGGTGTGCGTTGTGACAGAAACGTTTGAGAACCACTGAGCTTCGCTAGCCAGCTAGCTGAAGAGCCCTCTTCTTCCTCACCAACCTGAGCTGGAAAATGAGGCAGTAGCACTCACGTCCTGACTGACCCACTGCTACAGCAGCAGGAGATAACTCTTCCTCCTCCCGCTCCTCCGGCATCGCCTGCGCCGTCTTTTTTCTTTTTGGAAAAGCTTCTTATAGCTATAGCCTTCAAGTCCTGCCTTTGTGAACTAGCTAGGCACCACCAGAATATGCCAACAATGACAAGCCCTGTAGCTGGCTCTCTCTCTCTCTCTCTCTCTCTCTCTCTCTCTCTCTCTCTCTCTCTCTCTCTCTCAATCCCTCTCTCTCTCTCGCTCTCTCTCTGTCTCTCTCTCTCTTTCCCTCTCACTGTCTCTCTCCATCTCTCTCTCGCTCTGTCTCTCTCTTTCCCTCTCTCTCTCTTTCCCTCTTTCTCTTTCCCTCTCTCACACAAAATGTGCACGTGTCACGTAGTGTGATCTGTGAAGTACACACGTGCTCTACTTGAATGGCACACAGAGGACCCAAAGCGTACTTGCGGTGGTGATCAAGGATATCAGATTATTTTCAAGGGCCTTAACGCACGATCCGAACGACAGATGAATAGATCCGAGGCAATTCTTTTTATCATTCGTAAGTTTTGTAAAGAAAACAAATCAAAACGGATAATGAAAGAAGGAGAAGAGATATCCGCGGCGGCCGATAAATCATAGGGAGCCGTCGCCTCGGACAGGGCGCAGCCCCGCGCGTAACCACGGCGAGCTCCAAGAGCCCAGAGGGCCAGCTGAACCACGGGGGTCCGCGCCAACCGTACCGATACAGATGACCCTGCCAGCCAAACCGCGGGGCCACCGCGGGTCCGTTCCCACTCACTATTCCAGCCCAGTGTCGACGCTCTTAATTAACGAGATGCCATGGAGGCGGTCTGATTAATGATACGGCGCACTCCGTACCGCTGTAGCAGGTCTTCGCAGCGGGGGCCGAAAATGGAAATGACAGAGATCATCTAGACGTGGCGGAGCGCTAACGAACGCGTTCGGTCGGAATCCTGCCGGTGTCCGCACCCCGCCGGTGGCAGGGTGGGCACCTGCGGCGCCCCGGCCCCTCCACACCCTGCCTCGTCGCCACAGCCAGGCTGGCTTGGGGAGGGGGAGGAGGTTGGGGAGGGGGAGGAGGCGTGGCGGAGGGCCGGGGGTTGGAGGCCACGCTCCGATCCCGGGGCCCCCGCTGCGGGGCCGGGGTTGCGGGTTCAACGGCCGGGCCTGCGGCGGAGGCGGCCGGCAGCAGGTGTTTACGTTCCCGCCGAGTGGAGAGAGAGGGGGAGAGAGAGAGAGAGAGAGAGAGAGAGACAGAGAGAGAGAGAGAGAGAGAGAGAGAGAGAGAGAGAGAGAGAGAGAGGTGAGCCGAGCCGCTGTCCCACCGTCTGCTCACCTGTCAGAGCCCTCACGCACACCGTGATGAATGAGAGGGGCAGGCTCAGGAGACGAGTGTGTTTTAGTGTGTGTGTGTGTGCATCCATTTGTGCGTGTGCATCGCTGTCTGTGTGTCAGGATCGGTGCTGAGATGTCTATTTGTCGCGCGCACGTGTGTGTGTGTGTGTGCGTGTGTGTGTGTGCACGCGCCTGCGCATGTCGCTCTCTGTGTAGCTCTTTGCCGTCCTGATTTAAACACACACTTTGCTCCGGCGCTCTGCCAAATGACCTGTCTGGAATACTTTATTGATGCTTAAACAATCATTTCCACCAGCCTCCCGCTTTTTGCCACCATTAGTGTAGCCACACACACCTCTCTTTCTCTTCAAATCACTCTCCCGGCCCGTCTGCTTCCTCCGCCTCCTCCTTCCCGCCTTCTTGCATGCGTGCCTGTGCTTGTGTGCTTGTGTGCGTGTGTGTGTGTGGTATGTGCATTTTGTGTGGCGGAGCGTGTCTGTGTGTGTGTTCCCCGTGCGGTGGCCTCATCCGGTACCACAGTGTGTTGGGAGTGACGGGAGTGAAAAGGACAGTCCTCCTGCTCTGCCGGCTGATGGGCTGCGGCGTTGACGGAGAGGGGCGGCCACGCGCGCGCTGTCCTATTCCTTTTTGGTCTTCCCCGCCTTCATTCGTCTCCATCGCCCTGTCTCTTCTCATCCACCCACCTCTCCTCCTTTGTCTCTCACTTTCTTCCTCCATCTCCCCCCCCCCCCCCCTGGCTGGCCTCTATCCGTCCCGGTTCCTCTCCCTCTATCCTTGTCTCTTTCTCAATCTATCAATCTTTTTTTTGTTTTATTTTTTTTCCTTCACTTGATCCATCTTCTCTCGCCATCCCTCTGTCCGGTCTCCGTTCCTCTCTCTCTCTCTGTTTTCTGGGATGGACTCCATTCCTGATCCAGACAGATGTGACGGTTGGCTGGCTGCGAGCGCGTGCAGCTGAGACCGGCGCCCGCCTATTGGGGCTGCCGCGGTGCCTCGGCGGCCGCTCCCCATTGGGTTTCTCGCCGGGTGCCGCGATGCTAATTTGTGGCAGCGCTGTCACCGTCTGGCAGGCTCCATGACCATGAGTGACAGCTGCGATGTCAGGGCTTTCCACCCTGACAACAGAGCCCCTCCCCCTCCCATCCCCCCACTCCCGTCGTGTCGAGTCCACAGAAGGGCAACGGTAAACAATGGGGAAAGTTATGTGGGAGGTGGGAATATCAACTTTCCCTGTGTCGCACGCTCGAAACTTGCCCTCCGAGGTCCGACTTCCTGTCGGGCGACAGTTGTCTCTGGCTCAGAGGCTGCGAAGAACCGGCGTCTGAAGTCCGCTCGCGCTGCGCCGGGTGGAGGACGAAGAATAAAGACATCCAATTTCTTGTCCGCCTTCTTTTTTTGATGAATATGATAATTTGGGCTGGGAGAGAGTTGGCGAACGCCGGCTCCTTGTCCTCTCCATGGACTCGGCGTGGGAGTGAGGGGGAGTAGTTCACATCCATTCTGAGCCACAGACCGCTGGTGGGTGGGTGGGTGGGAGCTGATCGCTGCACCCAGCGCTTTTGTCTGTGTCGGCGGGGGCTAGCGGTGGACGGATGCTGGATCTCTGCCCCGTTCTCTCCTTGGCCTTTCGTCTGACGCTTATGTGTACCTCAGTTTTCCTAACGCGTACCGGTGGATTTTTTTTTAAGACGGACCCTTCTCCAAACAGTTGAAACAGAGCCAGGTAGTGACGCTTAACCCCGCGTTAAGTGTTTACCTTAAATCTCTTGGGCTTTTTTTTTTCGGGCACATGCTCACTACACGTCCACACGTTGCGGTCCGCTGGTATGAGTGTATAAAAGGTGCCGGCAGGGCTAGAGAAGGTCGAGAGAGGTCGTTCAATGTCCGCAGAGCCAGAGTCGGGGACCGACAGTACCCTGGTCCGACACACACTTGCACCCCCCTCACACACACTCTACAGGTGTACACGTACAGTACATACAGTATAGCCACAGGTGTTTGTTTGCTTTGCGTTTCTTTGAGGATCATCCTTGTGAACCGACTACAAACTTTGTGGGAAATACACGCCGCCGAATGAACCGGGAGCCTCACATTTCACGTGCGCGGACGTTTGTGGTTTATTTTGTTTTTTCCTCCCCGCCTCGCTCGAGTTGTGGATCTGGCGTAGCGTCAAGACCAGTGACTCACGGACCCCTTGGAGAGAATTCTTCAAAGTAATGCCGCTTAATGGGGAACATGATTGGATTTACCATTTGTTTATGTGTAACATCGCCGTCGTGCATTTACATTTACCAGAAATAATAGCTACAATTTGGAGAAAGGCGGGCCGTCTTCCATCGCCGCACTCTCAAGTTTGCATCCCACACGGACAGACGCACACACAGACAACACACACACACACACACGCGCTGCAGACACGCACACGCACACCCCTGATCTTCCAGCAAGCTGCGAGGCGGAGGTGGAGACCGTTCAACCTCAGACAATAACAGCAACAACAGGAAAACAGGTGCTTTGAATTGAGACACACATAAAAAAGGTATGCCTTTCAGCCCGGAGTGGGATAATCGATAAGCGCTGTTTCTGCCTGAGCAATAAAGAGGTGGTGTGGCCCGCCATCGAGGTGTAGCCATCACAATGCACCGGCCAATCAATAGCATTAGGATTCACACCGTCACTCCATCACTCAGCAAGGCTCTCCAGGAAGACAACAGAGAGTCCGCCTGTGTGTGTGTGTGTGTGTGTGTGTGTGTGTGTGTGTGTGTGTGTGTGTGTGTGTGTGTGTGTGTGAGTGCGCGCGCGTGTGTGTGTGTGCGAGTTTGGCATGCTTGCATGTGGATGCCACACACGCGCACAAATCCATTCCCCCTTAACCTGGAGCCTTGTCCCTGGCGTGTTTGACGGATAAGACGTCGGTTAAAGTCAGATCTCTTTACATATCTGGCCTGTTGTCTACATGGACCCGTGTTCCAGTGGGGCAGATCGCTGCTGAAGGCGCCGGACTGGGCGTGGGTGTTTGTGTATTATGTGTCTACGTAATCCGTCTGTAAGGTTAGCAAGTAAGCTTAACGGATCATAATAAGCCTCTGACCTTGAAAGGTGTTCAACTCTAGATCTGTGTGTGTGGGCGTGGTGTTTTTGTCACTGCGAGTACCCATGCCTATGTGAAAACGTGTGCATGTGTACGAAGTTGCGTTGGTGCGTTTGCTTTGTCCGTCCAAGGAATTGTACGTTGTGTGAGAGCCAGGACGTTGTGTGCTCCGGCTATGCTCCGTGCTGAGATGTGACTGCTAGTGCACTGGACCACTCAGCTTTTTATTGCGCGTCCATGACATCCCCACTCCCGGCTCACACACAAACACCCTTCTTAAAAGCCCACTCTCTCTTCCTTATGCTGTAGCTTGCAACCGCCTTCACCCCGCCAGCATGGTGCCCCTATTCCTTTCCCATGCCCCCCCTTCCATCTTGCCTTGCTGACTAATATCTTATCAGTAGACGTGTTCCCTGGGCAGGGTTCTGAGGAGTTGGCCCTCCACTCCCCCCCCCCCCCCCCCACCCCTGCTCGCGCTGCCATGCGGCGCCACGCTGCGCCTCGTGAATTATACATGTCTCCTGGCACGCACGGCTTCAATGGGGAGATGAAGAGGCCCTCTCTGGGCACGAGCCAAGTGTGTCCGTTTACCACGGGGACAGGGTCAGCCCATGGGTGTCAGGACCAAAGACAACAAGAGGTGTGTGTGTGTGTGTGTGTGTGTGTCTGTAAGAGAGAGACAGAGAAAGCGTTAGAGGCATTAAGTGGAGGTGAAGAAGACAAGAATTGGAAATGAAAAAGGACCGAAAATTAAACCAGGCACGAATTGAGCGACATTGATTGCAGGAAAAAGGCAGAAGCGATGGGGACACAGCGCCTCGTCCACTTTACACAACCTCAGGAGAGAAAATAAGCCACATTCGCTGCCAAACCGGCATATTTTTCTGACTCCTCCGCAGAAATTCCACCTCGGTGCACAGCCTGCTCAATTTGTTCACAGACATATGTAAGCGGCGCCGAAGCAGTTTGAACTCCGGCGCCTCTCTCTCTCTCTCTCTCTCTCATTCTCTCTCAGTCTCTCTCATGCTCTCTCTCTCTCTCCCTCAGACCACAGAGCAGCGAGATTGATGTTCGTCAGCATGTCGTTGTGCTCGCGCCGCGTGGACCGTGACGGTACCGTCTCTATCCGTCACGGGTGCCGTTGTTGGAATGGGTTCTCACCCCGTCACACAGCGCTATTCATGCCGTTCCGCCGGTGTTGGTGTTCAAATACAAAAGGGGAAAGGTCAGCACCACAATGCTCCTAGGGAAGGTTCTCAAACAAGGCGACAAATCCACCTGGCTTCGCGATGGATTGTCGTCGCCCTTGTGGTTCCAAAGCATTTTGTTTCCGAGCGACTTTACGACGCTATTGTGTTGCACCGTCCCTCCCTGTTCCGTTTTCCTCGCCTTGTCTGCCTGCCGCGGCGGCTTGAACCCACGGAACGTATCGAACAATAGGCTCAGCCTGTGACTTCCACAGAGGCCAGAGTCACATCTCAGCCACATACCGCAGGCTCGTCCACGGCCACGGAGAATCCTTTCTTCCACTCCGCGGCTCGTCCCTTCGCAGTGCCGGAGCGTGTTTACCGACCGCCCGTAGACACGTTCTGTTTTCGGCGCCACCTCAAGGAATTTGGAAAAAGGATCCGACAGTTACCGACAGAGCGAGGAAGCCTTGTCCTAAGCCCGAAGAGAGATGGGCTACTCAGGAAGTAGTACTCCTGGTAGCTTGTTGTGGTTCGGCATTAGGTTCTTTCCAGACTGAAGGGTCGACTATTTAGGGGAAAAGTAGTTGGGCCAGCTCGACTCTCGTTCTACTCGTGATGCAGAGGGCGTGGCCAGAGCAGCCCCAGATACGGCAGGGAACACCACCGTACGCACCTGTCTATATTTAAAACAAAATGGTCGACACTGCGGTTGTGCAAAATGTCGTCAAAAATAAATGAAGACAATGATTTCACACAGAAAAGTATCGACGTGGGCTAGCCTGCCTTGCTTTGCTAACCAGCGCGCTCTGCGAATAATTTATGCTGATTTTCGTTCTCTAAATGATGGTTTAATTAATTTGGAATTCATTATATGATTGTGTTCCTTTGCCTATTTTTACCCTCCCTCAAATGGCATGTATTATTATCTGGCAAAACAATTCCTGGCTAGCAGGAGAACAATACCTTTAATCAGTGTGAGATTGGAAATACATTGTGTACTTCGCTTTGTTTACGTCTGTTTGCTTACTAGGAGACCTCCCAGCATTCCAAGTGCAGGTCCTTAAAGGTCACGTCTGCTGTCTTTTCTGTGTGCGGCGTCCTCCATGTGTCCCCGTGAATGTGAAAAAGCGGGGGGGGGGGGGGGGGGTTGGTGAAGTGGTGGAGGCAGACTCGGACCCACGCAGGGCCTGCGCACACGGATAGGCAGGTGCACTTTGTAGGAATGACTTAGGCGTCTTTGTCTCCGGTAGTTCAATCAGCCGCAGGCGGCCGGAGAGAATGGCTGAGGTCACGGGAAAGGAGCCAATTTAGACTGTATGGCCGACAACAGAAAGCAGGTCACCTCAGTCAAGGAATCTTTTGTGGAATGTTTACTTTATCTCTCCCCTCCTTTCTCTCTCTCTCTCTCTTTCTCTCTCTCCCTCTCTCTCTCTCTCTCGCTAGCTCCCTCTCTCTCTCTCAACAACAACACCTCTTTCTAAATTCATCTCGCTGCAGCCCGCACCAAATTGGCCGCTGTTAGGCGGCGAGGTACAAACCGTTGGCTTTTCAGAGTGCCACGAGAAAGTGAAGTGGCCAGTGTGGTTCCCGGGAGTCACGGTAATTAGTGGAAGTTCGTAATGACCTTCATGACTGTCCCTTTAACGACAATGCACACACACAGTCACATACAAAACGCATTACTGTATATTTATATATTTTTCCTTCTGCCTGAAGGACATTCTGTTCCAAGTCAAAGGGACTATTTCCGCGTGGCGGGCGAACCCATTTCTTGTCGCATTCAAACAAATTCCATGAAAATGAGCAGCTTAATAAGTGCTGAAAACATGCCAATTAAATTTGGACTGTGGGTAAATGGAAGAACATAATGTACATTACATAGTCAATTATTTCTCTGACTGCACATGTGCAGCATGTACAGAATGGGGCTTAATAGATTGTGCTAGGGGTGCCCTTTCCATTTTTGGTGCTGTGAAATAGGAAAAATGTGGCCATTCAAATACAAATAGTTCCATTTATTCTAGACCATGAATTTAAAAAAAGAGCCTCGGCAAAGAAAAGTAAGCAAAAGTAGAGGCAATTATAAACGACAAGAAAGATTCTTCATCATAATTGAAAATAAATAATTCATCTGGCTGGTTTTTGTCTTTGTTCACGTGGCATACACCCATGCATCACACCTGGGAAGAAAATACCGAAAAGGCCGAAAATACCTCCATCAACGCCCACGCGCAAGTACACACACACACACACACACACACACACACACACACACACACACACACACACACACACACACACACACCTGCGCACACTAACCCATCTACACACGCACGCACAAGCATACAAACAGACCCTAGGCATTTGCCAACAAAATAGGCTTTTATAAATAGAAACTCACCAAACTCTGTTTGATTCGCCTTAAGGACTTAATGTGTGTACACTACATCCGTAATTATGAGGAGGAGGAGGAAGAGGAGGAGGAGGAGGAGGAGGAGGAGGAGGAGGAGGAGGAGGAGAGGAAGTGTCGTGTGGAGATGCAGCTGGTTTCCCAGGAGGCTTCATGGCGCACAGGGAAAACTCACCGCCCTTGAGGAGAAGACGGAGGAGGACGCTGTCATAGGGGGAGCCATCTGCACTGCACCCCCAAACCCCACCCACACACTCTCTCTCTCTCTCTCTCACACACACACACACACACACACACACACACACACACACACACACACACACACACACACACACACACACACACTTTCTCAAGCTGCCTACAAACACAATCCCACAATGTCACACAATGTTTTTGGGGGTCACTGACACTGCGAAAATGCACACTCAGACCTCCGATTGAGCGTCCGTTTGAGAGTGATGTGGAGTCGATGTCTTGCGGTGGACATTGTTCTAAAGGCACTTAGCATATCAATATGAAAATATCCTTCCTCCACATTCCTCACTTAATTGAAAAGCTCTTCACCTGAAATCATTTAAATAGGATTCATGAATTATTGAAATGAAAAGAAAGAGATGGTTGTAGAGTGGTCCAATGTGCATAATCTTTGATCGTGGTGGGTAGGTGTGGGTGGGGGTGGGGGTGGGGGGTATCAATTTGGAGCTGCAAAGGATATTCAACTTTACTTCCACTGTTGAGCAAATGGGAAATAGATTCAATTAATTAGGCTTTCACGCCTGAGCCTTTTAATACAATACTACCAACCGCCTAGCCACGTAAATGCCCTTACGCACTGAGCTGCTCGGAGACCGTTGAGTTTCAAGCCTTTGATGACAAAGCTGAAAAGACATCCCCCCCCCTCCCCCCACCCACCATCTCCAGTTTCGACTTTTCCCCCAAAAAAGGAAGTAAAAAAAAAAAAAAAAGTCTCCTTTGTTCTTCAAGGAATGCTGCGTGAGGTGGCCTGCTGCGATCCTCACGTCAGTCACACCCTTCCGCAGTGACAGCGCTTTCAACTGCTCCGCCCGTTTCCCTAACACGCATTTCTCCGCAGTGG
>JAPMUY010010971.1:0-27500 GCA_026901105.3 Galaxias olidus | reverse complement strand
GTTTTCATCCACATCACATCATGTGTCTTCTCTGGCAATGCACCTTGGGAAGAATCTTTTAGAATGTCTGATCTAACCCTGTCAATAATTGTGGCCCTAATCTCATCAAAGACCACAGTTATTGGTCTTCCTCTTCTTCTTCTTCTCCCTCACCCTGCCACTCTTCTCTCTCCACCAACCTGTCCTCTTTGTTCAATATATCAAAAAAAGCCATTCAGAAGCCATTCCCTTTTATCTGCTTGCTATGAGCAATGAGGCCAAACAAAGGTCACCTGGGTAGGTTGTCAGCTGTAAACTGCACTCAGCTATGTTTGGAATTATTATTATTTCATTTTATTGTCAATATTTTGATATTATTTTCTATAGATTTCAATTTGGCTGCAGCAGAAATGGATTTTTTTTTCCATCATTTTGTTTTGATTGTGTTTTTAACAGTTTTGAACAAAGTGTGTTAGCATTTGAAAAATGTGCTGCAAAAGTATAGTGTTTTGTAGTTTCTGGACTCTGTCTGAGAAAGGAGTTCATGAATTTTGGTGACTATGGTCACTGAATGCATTTTGTGTGAAAGCAATGAAAAGTGATTCACAGTTTGCTCCACATAGACTTCTATTTTGCTGACTGCGTGAAGAGTTTTGACAATGTGACTTCAGTTTTGACCAATGCTTGTTAGCAATTGAAAAAAACTGTAAACGTCCCGGCAGGGTGCAGCATGAGAGAACGTTTTGGGTTGGAGTTCGGTCCGACGGCGGCCAACAGTGTGGAGGTCTTTGCTGCTCTGCGTCTGGCCGACAAGGGCAGGGGCGATGAGTGGCGCCGTGGCAACACCAGGGCCATGCCGAGATACAGCAGGTGGATACACCTACCACCATGCCAAACACCAACCCCTCTCCCACACACATGCACACACACACACACACACACACACACACACGAACACACACACACACACACACACACACACACGTCCACCCGCATACACTAAAGTAATACAAATGAATACAGGTTCATGCAAAAACGCAGTTCAACAACCTGCATGATTATACAGTATCACGGCACCCTGCTTTCGTGGATCTCACACAAATAGAAATATAGAACTATAATTGAAACCTAAAGGTAAGAAAACAATAAAAGGTCATGATGATAAATAAACAATAATGTATCGCAGACTCTGTGTTGAAGCCAGAGAACATCAAAGCCCTTAGCATGTGCGCCTGTGTGCTTGTGTGTGTGTGTGTGTGTGTGTGTGTGTGTGTGTGTGTGTGTGTGTGTGTGTGTGTGTGTGTGTGTGTGTGTGTGTGTGTGTGTGTGTGTGTGTGTGCGTGCGTCTGTCTGTGCACTTTTGCTTATGGGCTTCCCATAGCTCTCTGATGCCCCTCAGATACTACCCAGAGATCTGACTTTCTAGCAGAGAACTGACCTCTTCTCTTTTGCATGTGGGCGGCAGCCTACCTTTGTGTTATTTCCTTTGTTTTCTTCTCGTATGAGTCTGCGTGTGTGTCCGTATATACTTAATAGAGATGCAGTATGTGTGTGTGCGCGCATTTTATTTGTTTGTGATTCAGTCTCCTCTGCCATGTCCCCCCCATGGGCCCCTCAGAAGTACGAGAGGGCGAGACTCCACAGTATTGATCGGGGCTGAGTGTATCTCAAATGAGTACATAGCCTGATGCCGTTTGTTGTTCAAAGACGGCTTCTTCCCCACTCTCTCTCTCTCTCTCTCTCTCTCTCTCTCTCTCTCTCTCTCTCTCGTCTCCACTTCCCTTCCATCCCGGCTTGCTCTCGTGCAGCCTTTGGGAACATGTGAGGTAGCCGGAGTGCTCCCTCTGACTCTGTTCCTCGCGGCGGATCAGGAAATGAAAGCGCGGGGCCGAGTTTCGGCCGGCAATTCCAGTCGGGCCGGGGGGGGGGGGGGGGGGGCTGCAGATGAACGGCGCTCTCCTACGCCGTCCTCGTCTCAATGGAGGTGGGCGGGCTGGAGAACGTCCACTGGATGGGTTTACCGAGCGTACACAGACAGGTCCGAGCTGTTTACCCTGATGGTAGTGGTGGTCGAAGAGGTGGTGAGGGGGTCAGTGGGTCTACTTTAAGAGGCAATGGGAAAGAAGATTGCGCAGTTTGCGCCCGAGATGAGGTGACCTCGATTAATCCGCCACACCGTAGACTCTTCGTCCTCCTCCGGCCTCCTTCTCATCCTCCGGTCTCCTCCCCCCCCCTGGGCGATAGTGAGATATTCACAGTAGACCTACCAGGAATTCACTGCAGCTCTACCCAACCAGTATACACTCCCAGAGCAAACAGGCCACCTATAGTTGCCATTGGATTAATCCATCCATTAGCTATACCGCTCATCCTTTTCAGGGTCGCGGGGGGGGGGGGCTGGGGCCTGTCACAGCCGACACAGGGCGAGAGGCGGGGTACACCCCGGACAGGTCGCCAGTCAATCCAAGGAGGGCTCCTTGCCGTGCGGGTCTGCACATTAAGCGTGCACAATATGTGCACCGTGCACGGCAGTGTGCATGTTGGAGCCGGGCTGTTTTGTTCTACATTACGTGACAATTTAATATCATAGTTACTTGTGTGGCTTAGCTTAATGCTAGGAGGGGAAGGAACCAGTGATCTCCAGCCCCTTTCTGTACATTGAAATGAACAGGCTACTGTTATGAATAGGTTGCCTGTGATTCTAGCCATATTCATGATCTTCCACAAGAGACAGGCATAAAGCTAGACATAAAGCTCGACTGGGGCACAGGCAGGACCCCCATTACTTAAATCACACCCTTTTCCCTTTAATGCGCGCACACACATGGATTGCTGCGTGCACGCCGAGTGCACCGGCTACAACATGCACACTGCTGTGCACGGTGCATATAACGTGCAGGCTTAGTTCAGAGTACAGGAGGAAGCCCTCCTCAGGAGCCCTCCTCAGTTAAACTGTGTTGCTGTGACATTGTGGATTAGAGAAAATTCCAGTATTTCCCCTTTATTATCCATGTAAATTAATCCAATGGCAAATACAATTCAAATGTGCTAAGAGGGAAAACCTGTTAACTTATTTGAAAGTTGGCTTCAGAAGAGGGATACAAACTAAAAAGGCAAATGATGTTAAGAGCTTCATGTCTTTAAATAACCATGGAGGATAACAATCCTTCATCCAGGGATTTTTCAAAATTGCCCTCATGCTGAAGGGTGAGTGAAGGCAGCGCAGTATCAAGAACATTTTAACACTGTAAATCGTCTCTCGGGCTATATCCCAGGGTGGGCCCCATTCCCACGCACTCCATCTTTGTTTCCCTGACATTAACTGTCTCCATATTAGCTTTCGTGCAAGGTATCGGATTCTCAGGATGAGATAGAGAGGCAGCGGGAGAGTACGGAGAACACTTAGAAACAAGGGACGCAATTATTGACACGGTGCGTGTTGTCGCTTTACTTCCCCGTTTTGGCTCAGATGAAACTGGCCACCGAATCTTTTTACTGTGCGCTCCCCAGGGCAAGGCGCGCTGCCATTCTGTAGGCAGCATTTGCACAGTCATGGTCTCTCTCTCTCTCTCGCTCTCTCTCTCTCGCTCTCTCTCTCTATCTGTCTGTCTCTCTCCCCCCCCCCCCCCCCGCCCTTTCCCTCCCATTGCTCGTCTATTGGTAATGCCTCTTATTTGTTATCCTTACATTTGGCCAACTGTTTTTGTTTAATCCCTGTAACATTTATAGCAGCCTATCCCTAAAACATAATTTAAACATTCATAAGTAAACCATCCGGGGCAGATTAGGTAGGTCACAAATAGCATAGTATGCGCAAATAATAAGGTTTGCATTTCAAATATATTTGAAGAACACACCGAGCTTTGGCTTATTTTAACCAAATCAATAGTTTTATTCTTGTGCAATACTATTGTATTGCGCTTCGCCGCGTGGTGGCAACCTCCGCTACACTCCAGCAAGCGCAGTGCACTGTCAATTCCATTGATTCTCTATTCTCATAAAGAACCTTGCGTTAGCTTTTAAGGCACATCTACAGACCGGCTTCTCCGCGCAGGCACCGATGAAAGCGTGACTATTGCAAGTTTCTCTCCCAATCCCCTTTTCCCTATTTCCAAATGAACTGAACTTCTTATGCTACTGCGTTAGATTCTTTTTCTCCGGCATCATATATTCCCGGATTTAGATTTGGGAATACGTTGTAATTTGGATAACTTTAATCTTCTCATGCATAGAGAGCATTTCTACTGCTACTCTTTACAATGGATGATGTTGGCATACACAGCCTAAATATTACCCCGAATTTGGACTTCAAACGAGGAGGATAAACTTGTTTGGAACACTTCAAGGACACATCGAAAGAAGGTTACTGGTGAACAATTTACCAGGATTTTCTAAATTGTTATCATAACCTACAGGTGCAGTTGCAACTGTATATGCCAGGACTATTTACACAGAACATTTCGGAACTGTTAGATGAACAGTTGCATCGAGCATTTGATAGCACCCAAGTAGACCGAAGACCGCCTAATCAAAACGTTACCATCACGGGCAAGAGCATTGTTGACTCGATTGTTAATTACAGAGTACATCAATTATATAGCGCTTTAGTGTGTTGTTGAAAGACCTTCTTCCACCCTGTTTGGACTTTTACTGGAGTGCGCTCCGTCTCTGGTCAGCTCCAGGAGATTTCCCGGTAAGAACGAAAACCGACACAGCAAGGAAGAGAGGAGCACCAGCAAAGCATTTCGGTTGGAGGCTGTCCGGCAAAAGCAACATGTATCCAGTTTTCCGGACACATGCGGCTCGTATTGCCCGACCGTGGACGATGCTTGGGGACTCGGCTGGACTGAAGTGGCGCGTCACATGGATTTTATTGTTTTCCCTATTTATACACCACACACGAGCTCAAGGTGAGTAATTCATTCCTAATCCAAAGCCTATGAATGTCTAGTAAACCTCACGTTTACCATGCTCCCTATCCGTTCAGCGACATACCATTATTCCATGTTGAACATTGCAATAGGGGTAATTATATGGTTTTACCTAGGATTGTGTTCAGAGACAATAACACATCTCCACGAACGAGGACACACACACACACACGCACGCACACACACACACACACACACACACACACACACACACACACACACACACACACACACACACACACACTCACTCACACTCACTCACTCACACACACACACACACACACACACACACACACACACACACACACACACACACACACACACACACACACACACACACACACACACACACACACAGAGAGAGAAACATACAAACACCCATGCACACAGGTTTTTATATTTATATAGATGTTTTCCAGTATTGTGAACATTGTCATCCTTAACATGCTGAGTTGTACAGCATGTCACAACAGCTTTAATGGCATCCTATATTTCATCTTAAATTCTCCATTTGGTGAATGTCAGTTGTGAATAATATGCTGATCTGACATTGTGTGTGGACTGAATCACTGTATAAAAACACGAGTAGAGTTTGGCCAAACCGTGACGCTTATCTTGGACCATTAATGACATTTTCTGTGTTTAGGCATTTGCTGCGAATGTGCCATTAGATACCCAGCTGTGGAAAATGCTAATTTGGTTATTAAGTCCTAATGAATTAATCAAGCGGGATTCCATGGAGATGAGTGTTTGCATAGCAAACAAGCAGCGGTAACCAAACAGATAAGACGCATGCTGATGTTCACATGAATAAGGCCATGGAAGGCACACGGGAAATGTGATAGAACTGACTCGATTCCATGGTCGGTGAATTATGCGGTCTCGTTCAGCGTGGTGCAGCCTCCCAGAGAGGGACATGCACTTGTGCTAATTTACACCCTCCGGAGTTGATGGCCTCAGATATGCTCTCCCCTCGTAGTAGTCGTCTTGGATGAACGTCTCCAAATGTGATTGGATGCCCGCGTATTCCTGGCTGGACGTAAGATGCCGTCGCAGGTTAAGGGAGGCCATGGTGGTGAGATACCAGTCACAACGTCTCCCTCCAGCGTGTCTCTGCTCCTTGTCAAACGTAATCCCATTCCGCTTTGTTTTTAATTCCCCAGCTGTTCCGCTACTGCGCTTGGAGTGTGCTTTGAATGAAATAGGTGACACCAAGAGCCTTGCCGGGGTGAGATCCCCCCCCTCCCTCCCTCTCTCTCCCTACTGAGATCCCCCAGCAACCCCCCCCCCCCCCCTCTCTCCCTACTGAGACCCCCCCCCTCCCTCTCTCTCCCTACTGAGATCCCCCAGCAACCCCCCCCCCTCTCCCTATTGAGACCCCCCCTCCCTCTCTCTCCCTACTGAGATCCCCCAGCAACCCCCCCCCTCTCCCCTACTGAGACCCCCCTCCCTCTCTCTCCCTACTGAGATCCCCCAGCAACCCCCCCCCTCCCCTATTGAGACCCCCCCCTCCCTCTCTCTCCCTACTGAGATCCCCCAGCAACCCCCCCCCTCCCTATTGAGACCCCCCCCCCTCCCTCTCTCTCCCTACTGAGATCCCCCAGCAACCCCCCCCTCTCTCCCTACTGAGACCCCCCCTCCTCCCTCTCTCTCCCTACTGCTATCCCCCAGCAACCCCCCCCCCCCTCCCTATTGAGACCCCCCCCCTCCCTCTCTCTCCCTACTGAGATCCCCCAGCAACCCCCCCCTCTCCCTATTGAGACCCCCCCCTCCCTCTCTCTCCCTACTGAGATCCCCCAGCAACCCCCCCTCTCTCCCTACTGAGACCCCCCCCCCTCCTCCCTCTCTCTCCCTACTGAGATCCCCAGCACCCCCCTTCACCCCTCTTCATTTCAACTGACTCGGAGCTCAAGCTGCACGGGCGATTGTGATTCAGGCACTGCATAGTCCCGGTAGTGTAAAGGATGAGCATCACCTCTGGAGATATACTCTAAGCCGCCAGCACCGTCCCACTCCGTAAGACAACGCTGGGGTAAGCGTAGGGGCAAACTAAACAAGGTTGCGATATGGCAGACATTCATCATTCATGACTGCCTAGCTTCCTCCCTGACATTTACAGTGGATTGATAACCTACTTGTCCGGGGATTGTAAAATCCCGTCATGGGCTGCTTTATACAGCGCACAAATGCATTTATGTGTGTGTATGTGTGTGTGTGTGTGTGTGTGTGTGTGTGTGTGTGTGTGTGTGTGTGTGCATGCGTGTGCGTGTGCGCTTCTCTGCAAGTTCACGTGCATCGGGAAGACCGAGTGCCGTCTCTGTCTGTCCAGCTGCCCGGGCAAACTTTGGTCCGGGATCCCCTCCGAGGTCAGGAGACGCGAGGTTTAATGGGACCCTCTTCATACCGCTTGGAGCGCCGCTCGTTGAGAGTGACCCTCTCCCTCCGATGATTAAAGGACATTATGGGCCGCGCGTGCCCGCCCGCCTGGACGGACATGTTGCTGATTTTAATGACCAGGCCACTGGAGTGGCCTTTTAACGACGACGGGGGGGGGGGGGGGGCTGTATTCATCCGACCGAAGCCTGATCGCTGCGTCAAAGGCCTTCTCCAAAGAGAGATGTAGCCCTCCGTGTCTCGTACGCCATCGGGAGCCCCACCGTAGAGTCTGCGCGGGAACATAATGAATTTGTGTTGGAGCACAGCGGCTACATGTGTTGACGATATATTTTGTCGTCGTTGACATTTATTGCGGGAGTAAATTGTTTTGCTGGTGAACTCCGGGCTACATTAGTGCCATTGATGGTTGAAGGAACACCCCCCTTCCTGGCAAATATTAGTGAGGGTTGGGATTGTGTAAAAAAAAAAACGATTTTACGGTGGAGTGTAGAGACCCCCATGGAAGTCTATACATATACAGTATATATATATACAGTGTGCATATGACGTTTCCATACGTTAACAACTCTGATTAAACCTAGTTTCAAGGAAGACACCTCCGGTGTGGCCCTGGGATTATGCGGGATGTAACACTTATAGAAGCAGGGAAAGTGTTTCTCACAGCTCCCATCCATTCCTCTTTTCCTAGACCTTGCGGAGACAATGCGGCGCACGCCTGCTGTGTGCCTTTCTTTTTTTTTGGAAGCAGGTCTATTTTGGAACTGGGAGCAGCAGGGAGGTGTGTTTGTGAGTGGGGTTGGTGGGTGGGGGCCCCGATTGGAATGTCATGTTTGGCATACACTTTCTACATCACTCAACATTAGCAGATTAGCCTGAGTGGCTTACGGCCTTGGCTAGGGGGAGTTTTGAGAGAGAGGGAGTGTGTGAGAGAGAGAGAGTGAAAGAGAGAGAGAGAGATAGAGAGAGAGAGAGAGAGAGAGAGAGAGAGAGAGAGAGAGAGGGAGCACGGGAGTGTGTGAGAGAGAGAGAGGGTGTTTGAGAGAGAGGGGGAATGAGGCCCTCGCTCCGGCAGACGACGTGGCACTCAGATTAGCGTCCACCAGGATGGCGGGGAGAGAGTGGCGGTGCGTCATCTAATGGGGCTGAGCGGGGGGTTTGGTGGTCTGCCTTAAAGCCAGGCCAGAATGCCTGGAAGGCTTGGAGTGGTGGTCTTTTTTTAGTGAGCTATCTCTCAACGCTGGCACATAGTCCTTGACCCCTAAAAATACCTTTTTGTGATTGCGTCTATAAAAAAAAAAATGAAAAAAAATGTTTGGAGCGGTGGCAAGAGTGGGAATGGCCGACGTGGCAATCAAGACGTCTTATCTATGCACTAGCCAGGGGGGGGGGGGGGTGATCTGTGTCTGCCAAATGGAAGAACCTGCTGATTGCACGAGAGAGGCCTTCACAGGCCGAGCTCTTGGGACCGTAACCACCGGCGCTGTCTGAAACACCGCAATTAGACACAGCCACATTCTCATCAAGGTCTGTCTGTTGTTGATTCTTTTTCTTCTCCCTCTCTTCTCGTTCCACTTCAAATCCCTCTTTTGGGGTGCTCGGTGGTGGCAGGGACGGGTGTCCTCTTCAAAGATGACTGGAAATGGACTCGGGGGAAAGAAGCCGCCGTAGAGCCGTATGAAAAAGAAAGGGATCGAAAGAAGAGAGAGAAAGGCGCGGAGATGAGAACGTGTAAATCACACGGAGTCTGTCAAGTTGAGAATGGCTGCTGCCGACTACAAATGTTCCCGATTTGTCACTCATCTTAATTGACACATAAGGGAGCTCAGTTGCAGCTGCGTAGTGGTACCAGTGATTTACACGGAAACATAACTACGCTGTAGCCTCCGTACCCTCAGCTCCCGCTCTGGCGAAAGGTCGCGACCTTTCATGTTTTTTTTTTTTTTCATTCCAGGCATGTTCGGAACTCGTGGTCATTTTCTAGCGCCGGCTGGGGGGGGGGGGGGGGGGGGGGGGGGGTTCTAGGAGGTGCTATGTAGCATTGCCAACCCTGGCTGGTGAGCGGCCAGCCCCGACCAGAAAAAGCAGCGGCCCTGCTGAAGAAGCAGCCGGTACTGCGCTCCGGAACCTCTCTGGAGCGCCGACTCCTGCGTCGATCCTGCTCATTTTTCTCGCCTTGCCGAACGACGTCCGGGTCGCTTTTTCATCCCCGCCTCTTCGTCCCACGCGCTGCCCGACGGACGTGTGCTGGACGGGCCGCCCATGCGGGGCCTCTCTCCAACAGTCGCTGGCCAAAGGTCAAAGCTGAGAGGGATCAGATAGCGAGCATTGACGGAACACGATCCTCCTCTCCAAAATGGAGGCCGCCCAGCTCGTTAGGCTGTCTGTCGATGGCTCAATAGCCCGGCTGGCATCCTCCATGACCTTTCCTGTAATCTGACTGTAATTGCACTGTTGTTTAAGCAAAACGACAGGGGGGACCCGAACACATTTACATGGAGTACACAGCGTCTGACTGCATAGCCCATCCACACTGCAGTCTAGTAGCTGAAATATATCAAGTCCCCCTTTTCTCCCATCTCCTCACCCCTCTCCGGCTATCGGTTAACGGGTGAGCCGCACACGAGCCGCTATCTTTACTATCGCGACCAAAAACCACCGCGTTTCTCTATCTCCATGCTTTTCACTGCTTCAGCTAGGGGCTTTCGTCGCGTGGCCTCCTTTTACTTCGTGGAACGCGCTCCACTGCGGGTGCGTACCGTGGTTGTGTGTGTGCGTGCGTACCGTGGTTGTGTGTGTGCGTGCGTGCGTGCGTGCGTGTGTGTGTGTGTGGGTAAGTGCGTACATGTGGGATGTATGGTTCTGGGTGTATCGAGCATTAATCTACATAGCGATTTCCTGCCTAGCCCAGTAGAATGTTCCTACCTTCATTTATTATGCTGCTCGACAGCAGTCCTCCGCTTCCCAAGCTTACTGTTTTTATGATTAGATTGGATAATCCCTTACACTTACCAAAAAGGGCCCCCTTGTTAGGAGGCTTGAACAAATCCGACGTGATAATACGGCTCCACGTACACTCACACACACACACACACACACACACACACACACACACACACACACACACACACACACACACACACACACACACACACACACACACACACACACACTGCACGCTATACACATCTATGTTGCCCCCGGAAGCAGAGCGCAGTCTCTCAAAGGTTCCCCTCACATGGCCTCTCCCTAATGGATGCTACGGGTTGGAAGCCTCCGTCCAAATAAAGTATCTGGGTCATCTGTGGGCGCGTGCCTGGAGGACCCCGACAAAGGGAAAAGGGTCGCCTTCATGTGCTGGAGCCCTAGTGGCCCTAGTCCTCAGCTCCTCAGAACTGATTGGCGATGCCTTCCAAAAGCAGCTGCAGCCTTGGCGCCGGAGACGGGAGACTGCGGAGCCACGGAGAAGACTAACTGATCCACCGGGGGGGGGGGGGCTCACCTCCTCGAGTAGGCGTGGACCTAATGGGGCTCATGCTGCAGTACCGAGTGGTGGTGGGGGGAAACGTGCGGTTTGACATGTGGAACGTTTGCCTTGAACATATGTAATCTGGTGTGTTCTGATGTGCCGGACGCCCATCAAACTCAAAATGCCCACACCTTCCCCCGGTCATCGCATATACATGCGCCGCACACTTTCAATAAGAGATCTACTAATCCCTAGAAGCCAGATCCAGACACACTTTCACACACACACGTACACGTACAATCAAAGCACTCTTTCTATCGTGTGTGTTTCCGGGAGGCCTTGAGATTTTCCGAGTCTGAACTCTAAATCGCTGCTTTATTATTTTGCTGCTGGAGGAGATAAGACCAACCCAGGGGGGTGTATGGACTACAAAAACACACACACACACACACACACACACACACACACAAACGTCTTTGTAGTGGTACAAAATCAATGCGACCCCTCAACTATTCTGCTCCCACTTCGCTCCCAATCACCCGCTTTGTCGCGCCAGCCACTCGCTGTTATTTTCTCTCTCCAAACCATTCAGCTCCTCCGTTCAACAGTTCTAGTCATAGCATGAGACGGAGTCGTTCTTCAAAGTCCCATTACATAAGAAACACAGATGTCTTTTGTAAGTTCATTGTAGGAAACAAAGTATATCATATATAAATATATAGTATATATATATATTTAGCCCAGCTTCTGCCGAGATAGTGTATCTGGCTACGGCACTGCAGGGCAACACCACGCGACAGCCTTATTTGCAAATAGAATGCTTCTCCAGCCCTTCTCATTCGGATGCTGTGTGGAATGCGCAGCGATGTGGTGTGGAACTTATTTTGCTGATAGCACCTTATCGAGATAGAAGGTTGAGTTGTGTTTCTCCCTGGGAGAACAATCCACGGCTACATTTCCGTGATGTCTTAATCTGTTTAGTTTGCCAAATATATCAAAACATATATTTTTTTTTATCATGTCCGTTGCTGGGACAATACACTGCTCCATAGAAGAGAAGAGCATAACAGTTTTTGTTTCAACTTAGAAGAACAAATACAGAGCTCTTGTATGGCAAGCCAGGACCATGTTTATCAGATCCTAGTTTAGTTCCTGTCAGCACAACTTGACTAAGATAAAAGACCCCGGTGCACAGCTGTTCTTAAGTCCTCAGCTGAACAACTGATTGAAATGTATAGCACATCCTCCATTTTGATCGGACAGTTGTATAGCAATGCAATTACTTCCCCCTGACTAGCGCAATAAACAGGCTAGTTATAGTCAGCCACTCACAGTTATATATCTGGGGGGTTAGACTTTAGTGAAATTGGATTCTGTTAAAGCACAGCTGTATATTTGTCTGGACGATCTTTTAAAAAGCATCTACCATCGAGTGTGTGTGTGTTTGTGCAAGCTGGTAACCCCTGGTGTGCGTGCATTAGCTTGTGTAGTTCTATTTGCGGTTGCATTTAGCCTTTGAAGTGTAATGCGTGTGTGTGTGTGAAAGTATATTTTCCTTGTATAAGTATGTCATTTTTTCCATTTGAAGTATCTGCTCTCCCCCCTCTGTGTGTGGGTGTGAAGCCTGATCGGGTCAAGGTCAAGGCAAAGGGAGTAGGAATGGAAGCCTTATAAAGCTGTGGCATGTAGGATCCGTGTGATATGGCACTGGTGGTGGCCCTGGGTCCAGAGTGCAGCCCATACTATCTGCGTCCCTTAGTTACCTGCCTCTTATGATACAAAAGCCTTCACCCCCCCCCCCCCCCCAAAAAAAAAAAACACATACATGTGACAAAACATGCAATTGGAGTAGTCCTGCTCCTTTATAGACTTGATGCAGTCTAGCGAGTTTCAGGACCCAGTTCCCCCCGGATGGATATTCACCGCAGCACGCACAGTATAGAAAGCCGTTTAGTTTGGCTGTAATGACCTCTGCCAAATCAAAGCTGCCAGAGGTACTAATGTGATTACGGGCTTGGACTTTGCTCCTGTCTTAAAAGAGTTCTGTTATGCAAAGAGGGAGGCCCTCTCCCCACGCCACCCTGTTTACCAGCGACAGCCCACGCGTGGCCGCATGGAAATGAGCGCAGACCTCAGCGTGACTCCGTCTTCAGGAGGCCTTTAAGCCTGACTCACTCATGCAGCTCCTTGTGTATTTATAACGGGAATTGCAATCAGATTGACTGGGGCTTGGGAAGGCAACTCTGAACCCTGTAATTGCTATTCCCTGAGGGGGAACTGTGCGTGTGTGTGTGTGTGTGTGTGTGTGTGTGTGTGTGTGCACGTGTGTGTGTGTGGGCCAATAATCGTCGCATGTAGGCGAGTAAGCGATCCTTTAACCGTCGTCGTGTCCGTGTCCTGCGACAGACTCGCGACCTCCCGTCGGCTGTTATGACGTCGACGCAAGGCCACGTGACCCCAAAAGAGAGAAGAAAAAAAACAAACAACAAAAACAAACGGCAGCAACAAACCCCGTTGAGCCTCAGTTCAGTAGCATACGGTAGACTTAAGCCTCCAGCCATTTATTCAAGTCGTGTGAACTGAAGCACCAGCTCTCCTTTTCGCCCTCCCACCCGCATGGGCCCCGTGAGTGACCCCCTGGAAAATCACGGGCTGGGGAGCCGATCGATTCCGCAGCCATCGCATAGGGATGGAGGCCCCCCTCTCCTGATCGATACGGGCGTCCCCGCCCCCTCCCTCCACCCATCTTTTAGCAGACGTCTCATCAATGGCCCATTCCCGGTCCTCTTGCCATCCCATTATCCGTCTATCCACGGGCCCCGTCGCCTATTTACCCAGCCTACACAGGAATAATGGAGCTCCGCCTAGGATTAATCAGCCATAACCATATGCTACCGTCGGCAATTACGCTGCCGTTTTGACCAAGGGAAACATCTGTTGCCGTTCGAACGGCGGGGAATAAGATTGTAATTGCCATCACTTTGATTTGTCGGGTACTTTGATTTGATGAGAGACCACATTTATATTAAACGTAATAATAGTGCACGTCAGAGCTGGGAAAACTGTGAGGCCCTCGGGTTTCTCTCATTACACTTGCAGAAGCATTCGGTGTGCAACCTGGTCTCCATCGGGGGGCCGGCGTTTTTACTCTCGCGTTTGAGTGGCTAACGAATATGCATATTCATTTTTTCCCCCCCTGCAAAGGGGTTGTCACCGTGTTTTGGCGGGGGCGCGTCACGCTCGCTCGCCGCGCTGTTTAAAGCGACGCCGCCGTTTCACGCCGAGTCCCCTTTTAATCCTCCGCTCTCGTCGGGCCGTCCGTCACGTCAGGCAGGGCGCCTGCTCGGGCGTCCGCTGCATCCTGCGCCTGTGCTCCTTCCGCCTGGCGCCGCGCCGGTCACACCTGATGGCGGCTCGTCGCTCTAGTCGTGCCAAGCGATCAACCTTTGTGAACGCGGCATTGTGGCAGCACCGGGCCTCTCCCGAGTCTCTCAGGGTGTCGTCACGCACCGGTCTTTGTGAATGATGCATGAGGCAGATAGGCTCTGTGCCACCGCGGATGGGTTGGATGGGTGGGTGTATTCCCCTACCGCGGCTTGTGAATCATCAACGAGCGCGTTTCAGTCGCCGAAATCCCGGGGCTCGTTGGGGCAATTTGTCATCTTGGTTTGTCCCGGTGGGGATGACGGTGGCGGTTCAAATGCACAGAACAGGGCCCTCGTCGAGGATGACTGAGACAGCAGACAGATGGGGATAGATAGCAAAAACGGGAACACAGAGTCACGAGAAAAAAAAAGTGTGAAGAGTTAATAAAATATTGAATTGGCAGTGTTAGGTGAAAAAGGGATTGGGAAAGAGCCGGGTGACAGATGTGACAAAAGTTCAGCTTCCAGTTCGTCAGTTTTCCAGGAATAATGTAACGCTCAGGGGTAGGTAAGTCACCGTATCTTTTCCATACGCTTGACAATAGTTTCATCCATCGACCGTCTTGAGATATAAAATAGCAAAACGCTAGCGATGCTTCCCTTTGGTGGGGACGAGTTCCATTTAACGTAGGAACGAAATGCACGGCATGATAACGCTTCCTTTTTCACAGCGAGCCGGCTAAGCTGCTCTCTGGTGCTGGCATTAGAGAGTGTTGATTTGAATTCCTGGAAGCTGTCAAGATTTCTCATCTCGGCTTTACTCCGTCAGAGTCGAACACGGTTTTAGTCAATGAGTCGAGGCCTCTCATCCAAGGATCCCTATGAGGCTCTGGCTTTCTATCGATCATGGACAGCTCTGATATGATTTCAGAGTCCTCCCTTTAGACGCATTCCAAACACTGCGTAAACACCCGCCACGAGTCCGTTGTAGCCGTTTGAGAGTGCATCGCCGACTCGCAAACACAGACGAGAGCCGTTGCTCCAACACACTGGAGAGCAATCAAAGGCTTCAAACAGACTTTTTTCACGATTTGTTTTTTTTTCTTCAGAAGTGTCTGCCATCTTTATTAGCCGGAGAACGACAAGCCTCCTGATCTCTTCATCAAGGCAGTCACTCCACCATTACGGAGAACAGATATGCGCTCTTTAAACCCGCGCCAGTGTACAAGGAGCTGACATTCAGGCTCGTTGAAGCGTCTCACGCTTTCCTCATCGCCGCAGACGTCTTTGATTCCGGACAGAAGGGGGGTAGCGCCTAGAGGAGGGGCGCTGTGGAAACGTTGCGGTAACACAAGGCAATCGGATCTGATTTCCGCGAAAGACGAGGCTTCCCTTTGAGGAACAGTTGGGACGCTACGCCATGGATTTGTGAAATGAGCATCCCGAATGTCATTAGCCGTACGGCCGAGTCATTTAACACTCCTTAACAGTTACTTAATGGGGATGACCTGAAGATAATGGAAACTGACAGAGCGATGGATGCTACAGAGGGAGCCTTCGTCCTGCAGTATTAGCACCACTTGACCCCAACTGTAACCCTAACCCCCCCCCCCCTTCCTAAAAGGTTCTCTCGCTAACACCTTGTACGCCCTGGCACACATACACAAACGCCTCCGTGTCAGCCGCACAAAGAAGACCGCTCACTCAAAGCCACGGTGCAGTGAAAGCGCTCCATCCGTCTTGATTTGTCAATAGTTACCATTTTAATTACACCTGAGTGCTGTCAGACCGCCAGGCAGGGCAGGGAGCATCGATTCGCTCCGGCTAATTGATTAATTGCTGTGATGATGGGAGTTTTTTTTTTTTCGTTATTTTTTTTCATCCATTCGTCAATCCTTATTTTTATTCTTTGTTTCACTAAAAGTTCACCTGCTGGTTGAGTAGTTAAAGAGATTGTGGCGGGGATTTAATAAAAAAAGATTTTTTGGGGGGGAGGGCACGTCTAACGCAGAGGAAGAGATCGACGGTGTGATCAAAACTGTGTCAGGAGAGTGACATTTAAAAGAGCACGAAGCCCATTGTTACCGCCAAGTTATATAGCGGGGGGGGGGGGGGGGCAGTACATCACATGCGACAGTTAAAGTGAGAGAGAGATTCGAAGGAGGCATTCAGAGATGCTGTTACACAGAACAGTAGCTGCAATTTGTGTAGATGTTTTTCGTCTCCCCCGACCCCCCCCCACCCCCCCACAACCACCACCACCCACCCGTTGCTAGGCCATTTTAACGGAGACAATCTGTCGGTGATCAAAGGGGGCGAGGATGGTGTGCACCCCCTCTACCCCCCCCCCCCCCCCTCCCCTCCCCTAAATTGTCCCCCTCCCAGAGAGCAGTCTTTAGAGTAAAAACAGCAGCGCTTCGGATGGCTGTGCTTCCCAACTGACTAGAAGGCCTCACCTTGAGTCTTTCAAAGAAAATGGCCGCCCACCGAGGCTGGCCTCACCACTGTGCACGGCGTGTGTTTTGATCTTCAGACGAGTGACAGAGTTTAAAACAGTCCAGGCAGTAGGTGGTCTTCCTTCATGGACGTGCTGGGCCAAACGGCTAACGAGGCCTGTGTTTTCACAGATGGACACAGAGGGTCCTGTGTATGTAGAGGGGGGACCGAGAGAGTGACAGATTGAGTTGGAGAGGGATGAAGCCGCTATGGAGTTGTTTATGAACAGAGATCAACGGCTCAGTGATGAAAGGATTGTGTGGACTATATGTTTTGGTCCGCCCCCCTTTTTGTAGTCACCGTGGCTGAGAGCGTGGTTCGGAAATAAAGTGGTGTCTGAATAAGATTTTGTTTCAATTAAACTTGGTTTAATCTCGGACCAGAGGTATGTTTCCGCTGCTCTGTCCGCTACTTTATTAATGTTTGTTAGGTTCAAAGTCACGAGTACAATGATCTTTGCTGTTCATGTACATGTCCTGTTTAACAATATTGTTTAAAATTGCTGGAAATTTTTTTGTATTCATCACCACTGCAACATCCGGTACTATTTAGAGATGAAAATACCAACAGATAGCCTATACCAGGAAGAGCAGAATCGGGGTAGTGCTTTGCCGCTTGCCCAGTAATGGCGACGAGCGAGAGTAACAATGACACAGTTTCTCAGCGCCGCTGCGAAACATTAGAAAGGTTCCTTTTACGGGGGGAAATCTTGTTTGTTTCCTCTCCTCCCGTTTCCTGGGGAAGCATTTGAACAGAACGCGACATAGGCTAACTGCACACGTACTCACAACGCACACACACACACACACACACACACAGACAGACGCAACGTACTGCATAAAAAATGACATGCATACACGCCTCTGGGCTTATCCACGTAAATACTTTGCAAATACAAAAACAAACACAAAGGAGAGCGCCGCCGCTTGCCTAAGCCCCCCCCCCCCCCCCCCCGCCTCCGTCGGAGAACAGTTAACTGTTTCCCTTTCATACTGCCTTTTCCATGCTCGCTGTGGGAGCTGGTGACAGCGTTCTAGCAGCGCCAGTCTGAATAGACCAAATAAAATGGCACACGCTCACAGGGACTCGAAAAGAAAGTCGGCGACTGAGCAGTTTCTGGGAGAAGTTTAAAATAATTTCTAAAAGGCAGACCTAAAAAGAAAAAACGAAAGACGAAGAACGTCTCACCGTTTGAACAGTTTTCCTCACCCGGCGGTACTTGTTGTGTACTCACACGAGAGTTCCGCGGCGGCCTTTG
This sequence comes from Galaxias olidus, assembly GCA_026901105.3. Classification (NCBI taxonomy): domain Eukaryota; kingdom Metazoa; phylum Chordata; class Actinopteri; order Galaxiiformes; family Galaxiidae; genus Galaxias; species Galaxias olidus. Next base: position 9,608 of record JAPMUY010010971.1, on the reverse strand, counting down.
TGGAGGCTTCTTTGAAGGATAGCAAACGTTGTTGTCGGAGAGGCTGGCGATAGTTTCTCTGCGCACCTGTTGACTCGGGGCTCGCCTCCTCGTCCTCAAGCGCTGTTGACTTTTCCGACGGTGGGGAAGCACGCGCTCGCCGTCTCAGTAGTGGAGTCACTTCAGCGGTGTGATTCACAGAGCCTCCCAACACCATCAGCGGTTTGTCGGGGGGAGGGGAGGGTGGGTGCATTATGAGTGCAGCCCCAGGAGCTCTGAGGGGATGAAGAGAGGCTTCATGGTCAAATGGTTTCCATCTCAGCCCACGGGTGGCTTGTCCAGCTGCTGCCTTGACTAGCAGGCTCCGACCGATACAGGACCTCATCTTCTTGAACCCCATCCACTCCAAAACTCACACACACACACGCACGCACGCACGCACGCACGCAGACACACACACACACACACACACACACACACAGACACACACACACACACACACACACACACACACACACACACACACACACACACACACACACACACACACACACACACACACGGTCACACACAATCCTAAAAAATAGTACTTGTCTTCTGGATAGTATGGATGCAGGCACTAGCGGAAGATTGACAAGTGAACTGGAAGATACCATGTCAGGGAGGAGACGGGGGTGGTGGTTGTTGCTGTGTTTCACTGACTAACAAACACAAACAGGGCGCTTGGACCCACGTACGCACACCCCTCCCGGTGCTGCTTCTTCGTACCGCTCGCCTTCCACCTGCCACACGTATATCTGCCATGTTATCTTAGAGGAGGGCTTTGAAAAGTGATGGACAAGGGCTCTCTGAAAGTTGTACATCTCTCTATTATTTGGGGTTGGGTGGGTGGGGGGGTAATACCTGCTGAAGGTAAGACTGACTGACAGGCTGACTCCGTTTTGCTCCCGGGCTGCTGTGAGAGACAGACCGGCAGAGTCTGGCAGCCTGTCTGGTCAAACGCTTCCTCGTGTGTGTTTTTTTTCTCCCCCCCCCCCCCCCCCTGTTTCCTGCAGGTTTTTTAAGGGGCCGTTTTTAGGCCTGTGAGGCTGTCAACTGTCCGTCATAAACCCGGCAGGCAGGCAGGGCCAGAGGAGCGGAGCCTGTTCGATTGGGTCTTGAAGGGTCCCCTTCCTCTTCCTCCCTCTCCCTCTCTCCCCTCCCCCGCTCCCTTTATTCACCTGTCTTTCCCTTTTATTCTTCATCTCGCCCTCCTTCACTCGCTACACTTCCCCTTCTCTCTATCTCTCTCGCTCTCTCTCTCTCTCTCTCTCTCCCTCTCTCTCTCTCTCTCTCCCTCTCTCGGTCTCTCTCTCTCTCTCTCTCTCTCTCTCTCCTCTCTCTCTCTCTCTCTCTCTCTCTCTCTCTCTCTCTCTCTCTCTCTCTCTCTCTCTCTCTCTCTGTCTCTCGGTCTCTCTCTCTCTCTCTCTCCCTCTCTCTCTCTATTCAAACCGTCGCGCGTCGAGGGGGGAAGATCAAAGGGAGCCCACATGCTCTGCCTTGTGATATCATTAGGCCGTCTCCGAAGCTGCTATTAGATCTGCCATGTGGCTGCAGTGTGTGTGTGTGTGTGTGTGTGTGTGTGTGTGTGCGCGCGCTCGTACATCTGTTTTTTTTACGTCTGCCTCTACATCCCTCTGTGTGTGTGTGTGTGTGTGTGTGTGTGTGTGTGCGTGCCCCTGCCATCTCCTGGCACGGGGCCCAGTGTGGGGCTGGAGGGCCCCCTCAGCTGTCAGGCCCTCCATATTGAGGCGGGCGTGATGGCCGTTCCCGGCAGCACGGCGATGTGTGAGAGCTGGAGCTCCGTTCCCACGTCACTCCCCCTTCCCGCTGATGCCCTGCCTCCCTCGGCCCGTAGCGCGGGAGTGTGGTGGAACAGCTTGAACCATCTCCCCCACCACCACCACCACCACCACCACCTCCAGCACCAGCTCTGCCTTCGAGGCTCCCCAGCGTCCGTTCCACCGCCAGGCAGCTCATCCCTTCTGGAGGTCTGCATGGTTTCCCTAACCCTCATGTGCATGCGGACGAGTGTGGCCGCGACCCCACGCACGGCGTGCCCCTCTGCCCGCCCGCTCTGTTTGACCGTAAGCGGCGAGGTGGACCACGCTAGACTCACGTCTTTTTTTTATGACGTTTTCGTTTTTTGTTTTGGAGTAGGCAAACCCATGTGGTGCCGTTCGGTCGGGCCCTCCAGATAGAATTGCTCCTTCTTTTTCTCTCTCTCTCTCCTGCGGAGGCAAATAATGGAATGGAACGGGATTAGCTCGGAAGATCCCATTTTGATACGGCACGATGGCTGATCTCGGGAATTGGAATGAAATAGAGGGGGCGAGAATTGACAGGTTTTTTTTTTTTTTTGTTTTTTTTACCTCCCCTGTTATTCTGCCCTGCAGCGCCGACGGCGCACAGCTTCTATCTGAACGCTTTGGTACCGTTTGCAGACAGCCATGGACGTGACTCCTCCTTGTTTATGCGGGCCCCTCCGTCGTGTTCCGATAGGGCTCGGATTCCGTCATGGCCGGTCCGCGGTGATGCTCCTCTGCTCCCCGTGGCTCGGCTAGTGATTGCTGCTGCAGTATGGATGGAGCTCCGCCGAAAGGTTTGTTTTTCGGCTCTGCCTGCAACACGCAGGCAGCTTCTTCTTTACAGGGGTTCTACGATGGGAGCCTTATAAGGTAAACGGCGGGCGGTCCACCGAGGTCCGTTGTTCATCTGCCTGGTCGTTTGAATGTCTTTTAGAGGTCCATTTGGACTGAGCGCCTAGTGGTCCTCTGTGCCGGGGCTATCAATGCGGCCTCATCATATAGCTGCTGCTATTGCCCATTTGGAGTGAGAGAATGGCACAGATGAGACCTGCGTAAATAGAGAGAGAGTGTGTGTGTGTGTGTGTGTGTGTGTGTGTGTGTGTGTGTGTGTGTGTGTGTGTGTGTGTGTGTGTGTGTGTGTGTAACCGGACTCCCAAGCAAAAAGAATGAGTTGGGAGATTGAGAGACTGAAAGATGGAGAAAGACAGGGTAAAAAGAAAGAAAGAAAGAAGGCGGAGGCCGCACGGCTTCTATCTGGACTAAATCCATAGAAGAATGAAAAAGCCCTTGGCAGGAGTCTTAGGGGGCTAATAAAATAGAGTTCTCCCAGATTAGTTAGCTAATAGAGCTGTAACACAGTGTATTAGCTTAACGTCGGAGCAGGCCCTGAGGCTGGTGGGGGGTGTGTGTGGGGGGTGTGTGTGTGTGGGGGGGGGGGGGGCACTCTAGCAGAACACCTGCTGAGAAGGAGCCCACGGGGGCCGGTTGCTCAGTCAGGGGTGAGGAAGGGGGAGGAGAGCCGAGGAGGGGAGGCAGAGTGTGCCTGGCATGGAAATAGACTCTCCTTCTCTTCACATTACGAGAGTGGCCCTGGGCCAGACAGCTGAACGTGTTACAAGGGACTACAAGGGGTTACACGGGTTTCTGGGGGATGTAGTCCTGTCCGAGGAGCTTGTAGTCTGTATGTTAAACTGACATTCGGTTTACGGAGGGCGGGTTTCGTCGTTGGCTCAGTGGTGGAGAAGCTCCTAGACGAAGTTCACTGAGTAAACTCCGCGAGGTGGCGGCCATACTTTTTTCCTCCCGTTATTGGGATGACGCACGCGTGTTCTCAGCCAGCCTTCCTCCTCCTCCTCCTCCTCCTCCCCTGTACACACACACACACACCCGGCGGTGGCGGCGCCGCAGAACCCACGCGCGCGCGAGCGTGACTTCCTGTCGTACGTGTTGACCCGGGGAGGCACAGCGTCCTCATGGCAGAGCAGAGTGTATACCATCCCGAAGCCGCCCCCCCCCCCTCTTTTGTATTGGAGCGCCGGGAGGATAAAGGCTGCTGCCAAAGCCGGGGTGGGTACCTCTTGTGACAGGGTGGTATTTTCATGTGTGGGCCTTTGCTTGAACAATGTAAATACATACAAGAAAGCTATAAAGAGCAAGGAAAGAAAGAAAGAAAGATAGAAAGAAAGACACACAGAAAGAAAGAAAGACACACAGAAAGAAAGGTAGGATTAAAGAAAGAAAGACAGACACACAGACAGACACACAGACAGACACAAAGAAAGATGGAAAGAAAGAAAGAACGAAAGAAAGATAGAGGAGTCTGTAATGACAGTGCGTGAGCAGCTGCCTGCCATGCCGGCTCTCCAGCCTCCACGGTTAATGAGGGGTTCACAGCACTTTAGGAGAGAGGCTCTGATTCGGCGTGTCAGCCCCAGTCTCCTTCACCCTCCCCCCCCGGCTCCCTCTGACACCGTCTCCCCCCTGGCTCCGGGCGACCGCCCCGCTCCTGTCTGTCCGTCTCCTCTCTCCTCCTCCTTTGTCTCTCTGTCAGACTCCTCTCCCCCTTCCGTACCTCGCGTGTGTCTCGCTCGGCTCTTCCTCCTGAGGGACGTACTGGCTGTTGGTGTGTGTGTGTGTGTGTGTGTGTGTGTGTGTGTGTGTGTGTGTGTGTGTGTGTCTGGGAGTGGGAGAAGTGTGCAAGTGTGTGTTTCCTCGTCCAAGCTGGGCCAGCGTCGCGGGGTCCAGCGTGTGGCTCCAGCCCAGTGAGATGGCGCGGGCTCCAGGGATGGACCCAGCTGACAGTGGGCTCTGGTTGGCGAGGCTGCTGGCAGAGACGGTGGCATCCACTCCCAGAGCTGCTAGGGAACAGTCGTCCTTCTGTGAGGGAGAGAACACACACACTCACACTGGTCGGCCTGTACACACACACACACACACACACATACACACACACACACACACACACACACAGAGGGGCAGGGATGAGTGTGAAGGCTCACGGAAACACTGACATGTCTTACTCCATTACAGAGCACTAAGTGATCTACCACAACACACACACACACACACACACACACACACACACACACACACACGCGCACACACACACACACACACACACACACACACACACACACACACACATCCATACCCATCCTACTATCACTGTTTGTATGCTCACACACACACACACACACACACACACACACACACACACACACACACACACACACATACACACACACACACACACGCACACACAGAGCGCCCTCTTCCTAATGGATGGTGACAGAGATGTTAACACAGCAGGCCTGGGGACATGGCCGATGACCCTGCCACTGCTGTATCCTCACACACACACACACACACACACACACACACACACACACACACACACACACACACACACACACACACACACACACGTTGCTGTCTCCTCTTCTACGATGCTTAATTAGCTACCATGCCCGGCCGTGTGGCTGAAGTTGAGGTCCCTGGGAGGCCGGTTCACAAGTGCAGCCCTCCGGGTGGGCCGCGGAGGGATACGTGCAGATGCGCAACCCCCGCGGGTCGACCATAGTCCCTCTGGTGCTCCGTAGAGAGGGGTGATTAGGTCCTGCTGCACAGGAAAGGTTGACACTGCCTCTGCCGCTCAGCCCCCCTCTACCCACCCACTCTACACCGATCACACGTACACACATCCACAGTACACAGGCTCTCTCTCTCTCTTAACCATACTGTTCATCTCTCTCGTTCTCTCTCGCTCCCATCGCCCTCTCTCTCTCTCTCGTTCTCCCTTTCTCTTGGTCCCCCCCCCACCCCCCCGCATTACTATTACTCTCGTCCTCTTTCATTGTCTCTCTCTCTCCGTCACTTTTTGCTTACCGAACAGCTTGCGTGTTCCCTCCCTCGTCGTGGAAACGCGCGGCGGCCGGCGTGTGTGGACGATGCGGCGACGGACGCCGACGGACAGGTGTTATTGTGGTTCAGGTGTCCGTCCTTGAATAATAACAATAATAATTGAGTGTATTTGGTGCTTTTCTCAAGGACTCAACGCGCATCCTGAAATTGCCCATCGATTAAGTTCACACGACCAACGGACAGACACCTGTCACTCAATCAATCTGGGTGATAGCACGGCAGACAATATGCGTCAGACTTGCTCACCCAACATGTTGCGACAGACTTGCTGTTGACCCCAGTTTTATTGGCAGTGCTTTGGTCAGGGCACTGGAAGGAGTATTAAGGAAACCGGAGCACCCGGTGGAAACCCATACAATCACGGGGAGAACACGGACACTCCACACAGAAAGGTCAGATGGGGTATGAACCAAGAACCTTCGTGCCGTGAGGCCAACCGCTGAGCCTCCGTGCTGCCCGCTACCGCGGGGGAGAACTGTGTCACAGGAATAGCCGCCCCCCCCACCCACCTCCCCGCCTGCTCTGCGTCAGGGCCTCCATCACAGCGGGCTCCGCGCGTCGCTCACACCGACGTCTGCCTCGCGCAGGCTGTCGGGACATGCAAGCAGGTCCTTTAACGACGTCAGCTCGCTCAACGCTCTCCTCCTGTTACAGTCGGAAAAAATGACACCCCCCCCACACACACATACACTCCGAATGTGTGTCAGTGACATCTCTAGTGCGTAATGAATTCGCTGAACACGTGAATAGTTCCCCAACTCACGGCTCTCTCTCTCTCTCTCTTTCTCTCTCTTTTATCTCCCTGTCTCTCTCTCTCTCTTTCTCTCTCTCTCCCTCCCTCTCTCTCTCTCTCTCTCTCTCTCTCTCTCTCTCTCTCTCTCTATCTTCGCCCCTCTCCTCCTATATTTAGCTGTGTCTTTATCCGCCAGAGTCGGAGAGCTTTATTGTGGGGGGATTAAGTGATGCGCGATGTGGGGCTCTTGAAACGTTCTGTGCCTTTTAAAAAAAAAAAACGAAGGAATTAAAAGGGGCTGGAATGAGAGCGTCTGCCCGGGATAACACCGCTGGACTCTCTCGCTGGCCTCAATCTGGCCCCTCTGCTTTGGTCCAAGAAAGGGCCGCCTGCTTGCGCCCTGGGATCAGGACCCGGGCATAGGGGGGGGGGGGGGGGGCCGCAGGGCTGACAACACACCCAGGGATCAGCTGCCCGTCGGCGTGCTCTGATCAGGGGGACAGAGGGGGCGCCCGTTGGATGTTGGTGATGTTGAGGAAGAGGAGGAGGAGGAGGGGAAGGAGGAGGAGGAGGAGGAGGAGTGTCATTAATGAAGAGGGAGCGCCGGGGGCCGTGGCCGGGCTGATTAACGAGGGCCGGTCCTTTGCCTTGGCGGCGGTGTCTCTGTTGCATTAGGCGCTGATCACAGGCGGACGGGGGTCGCACAGAGTGGAATGGGTGAAGGCACCCGGGCCTCGGCTCATCTCTCTCTCTCTCTTCATGCGGAACGGCCGCTGTTGTTGTTGCTGATCGGGGGACCTTAACGGTGCACTGCTTGTGTGGCTTTGTGCGGTTGTTTGTGAGTGAATGGAGTGTTTGGCCGTGTGTGTGTGTGTGTGTGTGTGTTTGAAATTGCAGAGGACAGCATATGCTGCAATTATATTCATATTAGTGTAGATACAAAACTTGTTAAGAGCCGTAGACGCTGTGCAGTTGTGTCTGTATGTGTGTGTGAGTGTGTGTGTGTGTGTGTGTGTGTGCGTGCGTGTGTTTGGCACAGCAAAGCAATGCCATTTGTTGTGTAATCATTAGCTCCACTGTTTGCACGGTGAATATATATACACGTGTCTGTTCCATCCCACATAATTCCCCTTTTGTAACTTAATTGCCCTGGCGACGGCTGCCTTTTGCCCCGGTGGGAACTGGGGTTCACCTTAATTAAGACCACCATTAAAACGTAGGGTAGGATTGCTGTGGCCGCCTCGGATACACTCCCACCTCACCACTCCCCCCGAGGGCTGTTTTCCCCATTAGGCGTTCACGAGGGCGTTTGGAGTGTTTACTCATTAATATTTAGTTAGCCGAGCCAAACTCTAATTTGTTAGCCTGAGTAGGAGGAGAGCTGTGCTGGAAAAGAGATTAAAGTCATGCCCTCTGGCCTATAAAGCTAGCCTAAGAAAAAAATAAAATAAATAAATAACATGTTATTTTTATGGTACAAAATTAGTTCAGAGGAAGGCTGGCAAAAGGGGGTTCTGCAGCAACGGAGTCACATAAACTTGCGTGGGAACGGAGAGCCTCTTACGGTGGGTATTGGGATGTTTGGTGTGTGTGTGGAGTAACAAGTCACCCTGTAGTCGTGCTCGCTAGTGAGAAGGGCCTATAGCTTGACTAACCCTGCTCAGATCCAGCCTTGGCTTTCGACCCCCCCCCCGTCCCCGTCCCCGTCCCCGTCACCTTGGTTGACCCGAACCCCCCGACTTTCCTCCCGTCGCAGGCAACCCCGGCCACCATTCTGCCGCTCCATTTACCCCTCGCAAAAGAGCAGCAATTCCCCTGCCAGTCTTTGAGGGGGCGCCCCCGTAAAAGCGGTGCCCACTGGGGCCGAGCCATGTGGAAGGAGTGGGTGAGGAGTGGGTGAGGAGTGGGTGAGGAGTGGGTGATGGCCCCGTGGCTTCAGCGCAGGGCGGAGAGGACTGAGGAGGCAACGGCTTATCCTGCCTACCTCTCTGGCTGAACGCTCAGGCGGAGCAGCTCGGTTAGCGTTCGGAGGGGGCGAGGCGGGGTCCGCTGCCCACCCCGTGACAGCGCGGGTCGCCACGCTCGCAACACGCTGCACGTGCTCCTGTCGGGTCCAACGGCGGAGGCAGAGGAGGGGAACTAAACCAGAGGAGCGGGTTTGCCAAGCAAAGCAGAAAATGAGAGAGCATGATAAGCCGAGCGGTGGGAGAAGATGGAGAGAGAGAGCCAGGGAGGGGGAGAGAGAGAGAGAGACAGATAGAGAGCGAGAGAGGGCCAGATAGAGAGAGAGAGAGAGACAGATAGAGAGAGAGAGAGAGAGGGCCAGATAGAGAGAGAGAGAGAGAGAGAGAGAGATGGAGAGAGAGTGAGATGGAGAGAGAGTGTGATGGAGAGAGAGTGAGATGGAGGGAAATGGAAAGGAGAGGGTGTCACTGTCAAACACGCGAGGCTGGCTGAAACAGGCGCGAAGTCCGCCGATGCATGGACCAAAGAAATGCTTTTGTTTTTTGGGTTTGTTCCCTCCGGCTCCCTCCCTCTGCCCTTTTCCTGTTCGTGGGTCAGTGGGGGCTGCAGCGGAGCGGAGCCTGGCAGCCATGAGAGAGGAGAGGAGGTGCTCCTCGTTAGGGGACCCCGCGGGGCCGCTTCCAGGGCCGCTTCCAGGGTTACGCTCGGCCGACCCCCCATGCCGAGCCTGACAGGACCCGAGCAAATGTGCTCCTGTCACTGCGTGATGGAATCGCCCTAATGACATTCCACTGAGCAGGCAAAGCCAGAATAATAACTTTGTTTTTTTGTGTCATATGACTGATTTTCTTGCAGTTTACTGTGCGTTGTGGACTGTTGTTTACGACGTTTACCCCCCTCTCCGTCTGCTCGCGCGGGTCAGTAATGCCAGTAAAATGGCTGCTTTGTCATGCTCAAGGCTTATCTCGTCGTTATCTCGGGCTCCATCTTCCTTTTCGCCCATTATTCTCTCCTTTCGCTTTTCTCTTTCCCACCCTTTGTTTCTTTTTCCTCCTTTTGCCTCTTCTTCTCCCACAAGACCTTTTCAGGGCTGTTGTCATACTTTCTTATCTGCAGTTTTTATAGATTTTTTTTTCTTTCTTTTCTTCTGTGTGAAGAATTTT
>JAPMUY010010970.1:0-12778 GCA_026901105.3 Galaxias olidus | reverse complement strand
CACCTAAAAAACTATGAAAATAGCTGCTGAGAGAATATAAAGACACAACTGTTTTCTTTTGTGTTGTTTTGTATTGTTTTCTGCAGGTATATCCTGAAGGAACCAACTCTCTTTTTCATTCCAACGCTTTTTTTGCACAGCATGTAGTGCCATTTCATAATTTCCGATCATTCTCTTTCCTACCTTATACCCTTACATTGGTGTTTCATCAGTTTGAGACTGTGAAGAAGACAGGCGAGATGAATGGAGGAGGACTGCAGGCAGGCGCATGGTTCGGGTCCTAGAATTTAAAGGACACTAGTCTCCATCTTTCTGTCAGCATCCACGTTATAAGGAACCTGCAAGACTGAAGTTACACACACTGGAAGAACGACTGAAAAGTCTGCAGAAAAATAAATAATTAAATTAATGGTCATATTTTCTCTGTTTTGGTCTGCAATATGACTCCCCACCTCATTATGGAGGTTGAATGAAGACCAACTGCTCCAAAAAAATGTCACAGCTTTAATGTGTATTGTTTGGTTTGCTAACTGGCTTCTCATCTACCTTTAAAACAGATTTATTTATTTATGTTTAAATGTTGTCAGTGTATGATGAGCTCTAGAAAGTGGAAACATTAATATCTAAAACTGGCAGGTTAAGGCTTGTGAAACATCTGTTTTGGAAATAAGGTGTCAAGGGCTGTTGAACCTTTTGAGTTTAAATTTGAGCTGTGAGGAGTTGCCTATCGTTGTTAGCACTAATGTCAACGCTCCAGTTGCTTCAAAGCAATATGTAAAATTCTATGCCAAAATATAGCTTTTACCCACATACACAGATCAATGTGACCGTAATTATGTAATCTTGCAAAGTAAGATTGACCAGCAGCCAATAGGTAATGTCTGGTAAAAACTATAGCTGGGGCTTTACAGTGAAAACACGTTAATATGAGGCCTGACTTGAAAGTAATGATAGGTTGTAGGGATATAAAGATACACTCAACTCACGATTCGATATGATTCACGATACTGGATTTGCGATACTATTTTCTCACAATAAAAAAATAAAATTTTAGAATGAAGAGAAATTATGACTGGAAAAGAGTCCTTTCATTATTTCTGCGACAGAATGGACAAAATGTCTGAGGTTGGCAATAAATTATGCAAGACAATTCATAAGTCTATACATATTCAATAACAATATGACAGTATAATTATCATATTCCGAAATCACACAACAATCTGATTCCATTTATAAAAAAATGTACAAAAATACAGTTTACTATTATGCTTGCCTTATGTGAGGTTGGCACTCTTTGCCCGGGCAACGGAGCCGCCTGTGAACGGGACAGCTGTCCTCGAGACTGCAGAAAAAACTACCCGTTTATAAAACAGCATTTTACACAAGTCAGTTATAGTTATGGTTATCATGGCCATATTATAGGCTGTAACTATGACAGAGATATATATCACAACACAAACGTTATACATAGAATCGTTAGCATTAGCCTCCACTAGCGAACGAGCCAACGTTTAGCTTTAGGGCTCTTTGTATCCCAATTAATGTTTCATATTAACGATTTGAATCGTCACATATTTGCATCGCGATTCAACTGTGTCTCAAAGCATCGTTACATTCCTGAAAGGTTGGTTTGACACTTAAAAACAATTTTAATAGTCATTTATGTTCCCATATTTGTTAATATAGCAATACCTACAAACTCCAAAATATTTATAGGATAGAAGGAAAAATTTTCTATAGGCTACCATTGAAGGGTCCACTTTAAGATCTGAAATTGCACACGCAAAGTTAAATGCACACACCCACTTGCTTTACATTGAAAAGACCAATTTTTTACAAAGAATATTGAAATGTTAACAAAATGTTAACAACAATGAACCTAATAAGTTTGCTTTAAGATGCCGACTCAAGTGGTATGTGATAACATTGTGATAGCTCTATGTGATAGCTCAAATGTTTCTACTCATTTGCCACCACATTCATGAATTTCTGAATTAACGGTCGATGCACAGGCACACCAATTTTATCTAGGCGCCAAAATTGTTTTGGGTAAGCAGATAAAATTATTACTTTAGATGTTGCACTCCAAATACAATCAACTGATGTGAAGTACAGTTTTGGACAAACTTTGCTGTTATGGAACACTTGGATTTCTATGGCTTTTTTAAGGAGGTGTAGATAGCACAATGCTTTTGGCGTATGATCAAAGGAACTTGTGTAACAATGTACTGCAAGCATTTTTTGTGTATATCCACTAATATACGTATTGTCAGATGGCATAGAATGTCTTTTTAGCACGGTAGGCCTCAGGCAAAACAGACAATTAGCAATGAATAGCATTTACCTAATCTTAGACTTAGAGGTTATTACTTGTAAATGGCTAAAGGTAATCCACTGTTTGACTCCTTGTGTTTGTGCTGGCCCACCCTAGAGCAACATTCTATTTTCTTGTTTACGTCACTTCTTCTGGTTACTGTGCCAATGTTTCAATTAGGGTTGCCAACTGTCCCATGTATTTGACTAAATTGGAATACTCCCTTCACCTGTTTATTGACTGTTTCTCGTCTCTGATCACCAGACAGCACTCCTGAAGGGTGTCTTTACACAGTGAAACTTTCACGCAACTTTAGTTGTTCAAGCTGAGTTACAATTGAGTTGCATGTTGTAAAGCTCTCTGCAACGCGCTTGAAACAAGTCTGAATCTCAGCCGCAACAAGTGCCATACTCTCAACTTTGTGCAACTAGTTCCACACACAACAGCCAATAAAAATGCTGATGATGTGTCAGATGATGATGCCAAACTACCATTGATGCTGTTAATTACGGCTCTTTGAAGGGAGCCGGATCTTATGGCTCATCGTTTTATCTTTTCTTGGGGGGCCGGGGGGTTACTAGGTATACCCGCAAAATTATCACTCGGATAATGATAGGGTAAGATTTCAATCAGATTCAAATACATATATCCCACCAAGATAATTTAATTTCGCATGTGTGGCAAGGTTTAGCAACACTAAATTACTCGTATTGCCAGATCTTATGTCAATGATCTGTTACAATACATAAGGTGACGCCATATTCCTCTGCCTTTAAAATGAATTTACTACTTTACTTTATTTATCCTCTGTAGGAAATGTGTTATGTAAATATAGTTTCCTTGCCTTGAATGCAATTTTTGCGTTAAACAGATTTAGTGTAAATCAGTATTTAAGAATAAATAGTAAATCAACTCATCAAAAAGAATACTCTGGCATCCACTGCGTTTTCTAGTTTAGCTCATTTAATTTTCCCCCAACATGTTTACCTCTTGTGACGGGATGGTTCTTACTGTTCACATAAAGGGGAGTTGATCTAGGGCAGGCAGGGAAATTTGGGCACAATGATAAAAAGAATGGCTCTCCCCAAGTACAACCCGGTTCCCTTCATTCGTGCCAAAAGAATGGGATTGTTTGCAAAGGTAACATCACTAATGTGAAATCATTTCAACCAATTTTAACTGATTTGTTTTAACTCGACAATGGCTTTATTGACAAAATAATGAAGTGTGTGAAATTATCCATTGGTCTCTCCTTTGAGTAGACAGTCCTTCACCCACAGACATTTTGCCTTTTTAGCTTGTGATTTTACCTTCCAGCTGGTTGATAGGCAAAATATAAAGATAAAGCAGATATATTCTATATTATATAAGATATATTATTTGGGACAGTCCTTATGAAACAGAGTAGTCAGCCAGTGCCAGAAGAAAAAGGACACAACATATCTGAACTGATGTTATCCAGCGAGAATACGACAAAAAATAAGATACGAAGATACAAATGCAGTTATAATTACACTTCCCACTTGATATATAATCTAGCGATGTAGTAAATCTGACTACATTGGAATATAATGTGTATATCCCTTTCCAATTTAATAAGAATTTGAATATAAACAGTATATACACCTCCATGGCACCGTGCACCAGATAAAGCCCCTTGTCCGGGATTTGGTAGTGAAAAAAGTTGGCAACCCTAGTTCTAATATAACCAATTAGTTTAGGCTCATGTGAATTATGTGCCACAGATTTCATTAGTTTGACACTGAGCTACTTAGTGTGTTCAACAGTTTTGCCCCCAGGCAGGCAGGTCAGTCAGTTTGGCAGAGTAGGCAATATGTGGAAATAATGGCAAATCAAAACATGAACATTTGTCATGCAAAATAAAATAAAGTTTGCCAAGCAATTTTTTTAAAGCTTTTTATTGCTCCTTCTACGGCTCTGTTTAGTGTCTTGAACTTTCAGGCCTGTATTCACAAAAAAATCACAGGCACAATTGTCCACTAAATTTACTAATTTACTGCTCCAGATTTGTGGATGATTTGTGCATACAGTCTCTATGAGGAAAGCAAAATGTAACGAAATAAGTGAAATTATATATATATGAATATATTTACAAAAATAAGTCCTAGGGCTGTCAAGCAATTACAAAATGCAATCGCGATTAATCACATGGGTATCCATTGTTAATCGTAAACTAATCGCAGATTTTATATCTGTTCAAAATGTAACGTAAAGGGAAATTTTTCAAATTCTTTCATACTCCTAACAACATTGGAGTGGACAAAATATACTTGCTTTATGCAAATGTGTTTAGTATTGGAAATCAATTAACACAATACAAATATTGTCAAGAACTCTAAAGTCACTGGTGTCTAAAAAATATGCTCAAATCATAACATGGTAATCTTAAACCTGCTTGCTACATTGGACATTAGTAATATGTCTACTATCTCTTTCACACAGACAAAGCGGGTTTTACCCGGGTCACTGAACACGGTCCAACCCACGTTGGACTCATTCAGACCGCACTTTAGTCCCGGGAAAGACCATTCACCAACATGACCAGGGTCTGCGAGGTACTTCCTGGGTCGTCTTTGCTGAAAAGATGCGTTGCGTTGCTATGTCCTAAAAGTGGACGTTTTCACCATTGTTATTGTTTTTGGTTGATGGAGTGGAGAGCATGGTACACAGTTGCAGCATACCCATTTACCGGTTTATAAAATGATTTGCGCAGCGTTGTCAACTGACAGAACAAAGTCACTTCATCCACATCCTTCGATCTGCGATGATGGTGGTCTAAAATGCTTTTGGACGACAGCGTTGTTTATTGAAAATAAATTACATTGAACTTAGAGCCATATGACTGACATGTTACCTTTTGCTGCATTTTACACAATGTTTGTTAAATACTGATGCGCCAATTCTAAACCAATTATGTTTCTTGATCATAACCCGGGTTGAGTAGCCCAGCGTTTCTGAAACCCTGGTCCACGGATTGGCGCCGGTCCGCAACGAGGTAACTGCAGGGCCGCAGAGCACAAGTCAAAATAGGTTTAGAGTCTCTAAAAAAAGTGACATTAACGAGCACCGCATTTCAGCAAAAGATGAACTATTTACATAGGGAATAAATGGAGAGGAGGCACTGGGAGTTGAGAAAACTCGTGAAGGCGGCGGTCTCTCCTCTAAATACTGCGTGCACTACGATTGTGATTGCTAGCCAGTTTAGGCAGCCAGGCAGGAGTGAGGGGGAGAGCAAGTTTCCATGGTTACATGGCCGCCATTTCTGCGTGCGTTGCTCTAAAAGTTTCGCGCATTTCGAACATTCCACCTACCATTCGCTTCTAAAAGTCTTAATTACAAATAAACCATTTCCACCCATTTACATCTACCACCCAGATATGTTACTGTTGTTGGTCTTTATATTGTGATTGCAGATGGCTGTATATGAGTTTAAACATGTGTTGAACAGTTTTAAGTTGGGGCAGTGTTGCACCGTTAGCAGTTAATTTAGCCCCCCAAAAAAGGGGTCGGAGTTGTGGTGGGTCATGTAAACCAAAACTCTGACTTTACTGGGCCTCAGGACAAAGAAGTTTGAGAAAGACTGGAGTAGCCCTTTCAGACCAAAGGCGAGCCGAGTCCGAATAACCCAGGTTGTGACCCGCGCTGTGGACCAGGGTCAAATAAGCCGAGTCGACTCTTTCACACCAACAATCGACCTTGGAATAACTGGGTCGTTGGTCCGGTGTGAAAGGGTAAAAGTAAGTATCTCATGCAATAGTGTGTCCGCCAATTTTTTTACTATTAACACAAAACAACAGATTGAAACGATTCAGGGACCCACACAGGTTAAGCATTTACCAATATGCTCAAATCACCACTCCTGACGATCTCAAACCCAAGAAACAACTTATCTGAAAAAACAGACTCATTGAGAATGCAAGCTTCATTCTAGCACAGAACAGACTGAACCAAGATTCTTTTAGATTAATTTCCAATAGGGCTCACGCTAGGGTTCTAGTGCACGCTCGACCAACATTAATTTCTGCATTCTGAGAATTTTCCACCCAACTTGCCTGTTGGTCAGCTAAATGTTCCATTACTTCAGTATAGAATAGATCAAAGATCACTCGCATGTCGAATAGAAAATCAGAATGAAATTGTGTCCATCCTCTCATGGGGAAATATAAAGGCTCACAAGCAAGATTTTTGGGGCTAATGGGGCTGTCTGCATTAGTCTGTGTGCTTGGCTAGCAAATGGTATTTAAGACTAGATCTACTCAGGTAGTAACTGAATTCACAGTTGTAACTTCAAATAACTTTGGTCTGGTCGACAGACCCATCTGGCAGGGCTTCGTAGCTGAACTTGCCAATCAAACTTACATGTTTCTTTATCCATTGCTTGCTTGTTACCGTCCGATTTAAGTTACTTTAATTGTGAAAAAAAATATGTTGCGTTCAAAACAAATTTACGTTAACGTATTAATTTTGCCGTTAACTTTGACAGGCCTGAAAATAACAGAACAAAATAAATAAAATAAAATGTAAATCAATATTAGGTGAAATCTATTTAACAATTTATCTCACAATATGGAGTTAGCCTACTGCATTATCTAGAAAAGTCTTTAATTCTTTTCAGCCATTGATTTGTAGATCTAGCAAACATTTTAGCAGATCAAAGGTTGTGCTTCTGCTCATATGATGTGATCATGGATCAGGTTATGGCATGTCTTGCTTATCATTACAATCAGTAAACAAAACTTTTTAACAATGGAAAATTAATTGGAGTTTGGAAATAGATTGGAAATAGATATTTAAACATGGGTTAGTACTCCCATCAGTGCCCTGACTAGGCACTGCCAATAGAACTGGAGTCAGTGTGTGTGTGTCTGGTCTGATTTGTGTGTGCAAAAGTCTGTTGCGATATGTTGGGTGAGCATGTTTGGTGCAAATTGGCTGCCATATTATTGAATTATTTATGGCTTTAGATCAGAAAAGTGCAATAGTGAAATACAATGATAACACGATACTGGCTATAGAGTTGGGAAGCATAATAGAATGGCAGTGTTGAACTGAATCATAACTTCCTCAAACTGAATTTGGAATTCTGTTATATTTATGCTTATTCCTTTTAAGGCACAAGTTCAGTTATTTATGTAGCCTGGTGAAAATTGGAATCAAACCGGAGACAAAACTTTAATCAGGGCTCTTTATTTACCAACTACTCTTAAGGTGGAAGGGTAGCATTAAGTGAATTTAGAATATCAGTCAATTTAAGTAGATTTAAAACCTTAGATTCCACAAAGTATAAAAGTAACTAAAGGTTACTTGTAAATTAAATGTGTATGAAATGTGTATCTTATCTCAATACTCACGATGGTGTAACATTACATTCAACCTAGGTACACGTGGTTACAGGCCAACAACTTCACTCAACACTCCTAATGAAAGTGAACATATTTCAGCAACAAAATATACAATAGTTACACTCAAACATAACACAATGATGAAATATTACTCATAAACAGTTGGTGATTTGTTTAGTGTGGGAACGTGAATTTATTGACGTCATCACAAAGAATGCCACGCGCACACACAAACACAAAAGTCGACTAAAAATAATCGCCCAGATACAGAAAATACTTATGATTACTGTTATTAAATAGCTTATTGTTAAATAGCCAACGACTTTGCCTTCAACAACCACTGAACACACCAACCTGTTTCCAACGTCAAAATCCAATCTCAAAGTCCTCTTTCTCACACACACACTGCACAAAATAGCCTACCTACGAGCAAAGCCACACGTGTTTCTCTCTCTCTTGCTCTCTCAGTCTCAGCTTCTCTCTCACACACACACACGCACATACTGCATGCCGATTTTACTTTTTCTAGCCGTGGGTGCTTGGAACATAACACTATAAGCAGCCTGAATCTTTTGCAGAGTTCACTTATTTCCACCTCTCCGAAACGGGGCGGCAGAATCTGTGCTTGAGGGCAGTTGTTCCATTCCAGGACCCCAGATTATTGCTTAGACTTCTGAGAAACTGTTTACGATTGATGGAAACTATTTTTGAGTTGTCTGTCAGCACAACTGTGCCAAACCTGCCTTCTGATATTGCAATTTCAGCTGCAAGGACTTTGGTCCCTGGTCGTTCTCCCAGTCCATCAATCAACCGAATGCTACAATGTCGTGCGTTTTTATAAACCTTCTGATAGCAGGGCTAACTCCTTAAACATGTAATACATGAGTGCTAAATCTAACAAGGTGGCATGGGCTTTTTATAATATAGACATTATTGGAGAGGTTGGCTTGAAGTGTACAAAATGCTGTTTTCATTTTAAAATAGTAATATATATATAATTAATATTATATATAAATCATGCTTGCAGAAGTGGGGGAATGGCGTGACACACCCACAACACCTCATTAAAGAATTTACAAGGTTTTACCGAACATATTCCCATGATGTTCCCCAATGAATCCCAGCACATGTGAATGAAATCCCCTAACATGCCTTCACAAGAACATTCTCTGGCAACAAACATGCCATCCTGTCTCTTTGTACAAGTATATTAGTATAGGTATATTTTACTTTTCATGTACAAAAACAACATTAGAACAAGATTACCCTTTCTCTAGGTCACAGCACTAGCACACCCAACACTAGCACACTCCCCGTTGGAACTTCCAATTCCCTTTCTCGCTATTTAGCTTGTCCGCTCCTCTTCCTAGGGTATACTCGAAAAGTACAGCGCCATCTAGTGGTTTTAATAATAACAATGCTTCTTACACCCAGCTACATTTTTTTGACACAGCATTGGATTCTTTTTTGGTTTGATAAGGGAGCCAGTGTCAAGTCAAGAGTAGCCCCACAGAAACTGTTGTTTTCCAAGTGTTCAGTATTCTCACCGATACATTAGCAGCATTAGGCTGGTTGGTTGATTGATATTGTTAGAAATGAAAATAACCAGATATTACACAAATATAATTTTCTTCCAATGTTGTTATCAGACAGACTATACGGCAGTGCTGAAGTACCCGAGTCTGACTCGAGTCATGATTTTCATCACTGGTGACTTGACTTGGACTTGCATGGTGATGACTCGGACTTGGACTTTGACAACATTACCTGGAGTCCAAGTTTTTTTTTATTTGAACTGTTTTATGTTCAAAAACGCAATGTTCAAATTAGGACTGTCAAACTTAACGCGTTAAAGCAAATTGGTTTTAATGCCACTATTTTTGACGCAAGTAACGCTTTCGTAAATCGGATGGCAACTAGCAAGCAATGGATAAAGAAAAGGGTATTTTTGAATGGTAACTTCAGTTACAAACCCTGCCAGGTGAGTCAGTTGACAAAGACCAAAGTTATAATCAATTTGAATTGAGTTACTACCGGAGAACATCTCATCTTAAATACTATTTGCAAGCCAAGTACACAGCTAATGCAGACAGTCCCGTTAATCGCGGAACATCTCGCTTGCGAGCCTTTATGTTTCCCCATGTGAGGTTGAACACAATTAGATTCTGGTTTTCTTAAGAAGTGTGAGTCATCTTTGATACTGAAGTAATGAAACATTTAGCTAACCAATGTACTTGTTATACAATGAACGCAGTGTTTTTAGTCAGAACGCAGAAATTAAAGTTTGTTTGGCATGCACTTGAACGCTAGTGCGAACCCATTGTAAGGTGTATTTGTTAAGCCTGTTTGGTGCCTAGAGTGAAGCTTGCGTTGTCAAAGAGTATTGTTTTCAGATACGTTTCTTGGGCTTAAAATCGTCAAGAGTGGTGATTTGAGTATATTGGTAAATGCTTGACCTGTATGGGTCCCTGGATCGTTTCAGTCTGTTTTGCGTTAATACTTGAAAAAAGGTTGGACAAACTACATTGTGTGAGATACTTACTAGTATTATACATATTACTAATAAATAACATATTGAATGCATTTGCATAAAACAAACACATTTTGTCCATCCCCCGTGTCGAGTGTAAAAGCATGAGAAATGTCACATTTTTGGGCAATTTTGAACAGATCAAAGATTTGCAATTACTTTCCGATTAATCGCAAATAACTATGGACACCCATGCAATTAATCACAATTACATTTTTGTATCCTTTGACAGCCCTAGTTTAAATGTGATGCTCCATCAGTAGCATATACTACAATACAATATTTTTATGAATTTGTGTGCTTATATTTATTGTGAGAATCAGCACAGAATAATGTGACGGGACTCAGATTTAGACCTATGGGACTTGTCACTCGACTCGAACTCGACCTATGGTGACTTGGACTTGGACTTAAGCACTGGGGACTTGGGACTCGGGACTCCACTCGGACCCGGGTTAGTGACTCGACCACAGCACTGCCATCCGGCACAACTAATATCAAGAGCATGACTTCATATGTGTAAGTCGTTTGACAGACTAAGGTTAAACAAATTTATAAATAAAAGAAAAAAATTACAAGGAATTTTATGGGCAGCAAATATGATTATTCATGTCTTTAGGACTAATTACGCTGTTGTCCTTTACCATAAATATTAATACGAGGGCAGATAACTGTGAGATAAAATTACTTATTTTGTGGGCAATAGATAGAAAGACAAAGATTCAAAAGTGTGGAAGTCACCAGGAGATACAAGTTCCCAGGTAAGGTTCGTCCTATACAGCTGATATACTGCACTTCCTCCTCAACCAGTGACTAGGGTGATGGAAAATATGGAAAATATAGCAGATCAGTGGAATTGACTTGAAATGAAGGAGTGACATCACTCTGATTTAGCTAAGCCTATGTCTACATAAAAAAGCTGAACCATTTGAAGTAATAAAATCTTCACAGATAATTATGAATTTGTTGTATATCGCCCCCACATTAAGGAGACCAGAATTCAAGTTTTCACAAGACTGAAGGAGTGTCAGTGTTAAGAAAAATTTGCCATCAAGTTATCAGGGGTTTTAGAAGAGCCAGACTGGTGTTAGGCTTTTAGAGGATGCCAAACCAGAGTAGCCGATAGTCCAGGCTCATCTCACCACCACATACATTACATAGAATTGCCAAACACAACTACTGGCTCCAGAGCGAAGAGTGAGAATCAGTGTATCTTCCACCAGGGCCTATGCCAGAACAAAGGAGCTCGGCTGGCTTAAAGCTAGCTTGCAACAACCCCCAGTACTGGGAAACAGCTTGAGCTCTGTCTCTGCGTTTTTACTTAAAAAACAACTGGGGTACATTTTTATTCTTTTTTCTGATTGCAGTCTTCAGCCAACCCAGCAACACAATTTGCCTGGACCACAACTGTATGAAGGGAAGGAGCCCAAGTCTTGATACCTGCTGGGTTGACTTTTGGAATCTCCACAGCACAGTTCCTCTCAGTAGGAATCTGTGTTTTGATATGGCAAATCTGTTCAATAGCCTTTTCAGGTGCTCCAGCATTTTAAAATGCATTTTAGAGTACATCAGGCAGATCTTGCTTAAGTTTAGAAACCTTTTGACGCTGTGCTACCTACATTTTCCACCATGAAGAAACAGTTGAGCTTCATCAGTTGTCAAACAAAAGATTGATATTGATCAGCTCATCTGACTTGAGTTGAATTCCCAGTGGCAGTCCAGCTCCCATTGTCTAAACACTTTTCTCAGACGGCACTGCCTAAACCGTACGAGAAAGGGCCAAGAAAGAGCAAAAAAAAATTCACATTTCAATACTACAATAGATATGTGGTCCATTTGAATTTACTATGTATTAGGTCAAGTGCATTTTCTTTCATTATGTGTACAAAGGCTTGAAAATTATACACTGTGCAAATGTACAAAAAACATAAAACACTTTGGTAAGTAATTTCCTTGAAGTTTTGGACCCTTCTGGATTCTTTAGGTTTTAGTCAACACAAGACAACATATAATTATATGCATAATATATGAATTATATACAGTGCATCCTGAAAGTATTCATACCCCTTCACTTTTTCCACATTTTATTATGTTACAGCCTAATTCCAAAAAGGATTAAATAAAAAAAAATTCTCAACATTCTACACACAATACCGCATAATGGCAAAGTGAAAAAAGTTTTTTAGAATTTTTTTCTAATGTATTAAAAATAAATAAATTTAATATCACATGTACATAAGTATTCACACCCTTTACTCAATACTTTGTTGAAGCACCTTTGGCAGCAATTACAGCCTCAAGTCTTCTTGAGTATGATGCTACAAGCTTGCCACACCTATTTTGGGGCAGTTTCTCCAATTCTTCTTTGTAGATCGTCTCAAGCTCCATCAGGTTGGATGGGGAGCATCGGTGGACAGCCATTTTCAGATCTCTCCAAAGATGTTCAATCGGGTTCAAGTCTGGGCTCTGGCTGGGCCACTCAAGGACATTCACAGATTTGTCCCGACCACTCCTTTGTTATCTTGGCTGTGTGCTTAGGGTCGTTGTCCTGTTGGAAGGTGGACCTTTGTC